>BGPT01003381.1:0-36651 GCA_003297045.1 Symbiodinium sp. clade C Y103 | reverse complement strand
ACCCGTGTGCCCGTGCTGCCAATATCCACGGCTTCGTTCCAAACGAAGTCTCTCAGATTGAGTGCGCGCAAGGCGGCTCTGAAATGGAGCTTCAAAATCAAGGAAAAATGGCTTCTTTGAAGGGGGCCCCCGGAGTANCCAAACGAAGTCTCTCAGATTGAGTGCGCGCAAGGCGGCTCTGAAATGGAGCTTCAAAATCAAGGAAAAATGGCTTCTTTGAAGGGGGCCCCCGGAGTATATATATATGCAATAGAGATCAATGATGACCAATCCAAATCGATGGGTAAAAAGGCCCTACTTTGTAGATCCTCATCCAAATTCTTCCGTTAGATCAACTGCCATGTTTCACCGCCGCTTCGCCACAGAATATCTTGAGCTATCAGATTACGCTATACAAACGTGGAAACAAATCTTCCAACCCAACTCCTGGCATGGCCGTCATGTGAGCTGGAGGAAAGTAATATTAAGCCATTCACAAGTTCAACACAAACGTAAGTCTTCGATGATAGGAGTACTGAATACTCTTCCAAAAATTTTCTAAAATTCACGAATCTGCTGGGCCTTAGCAAGGTAAAGAAATGTCCAGAGGTCCCAGCCTTGAACTGTTTGCTCAGCCATTCTGCATTGAACTGGCCACCATTACCTCGGGGGGTTGATAACTTGAGGTGGTGGAAAGAACTACAACTACTGCAACTGTTGGGTTTACCCTCTGGTAATGGCTGACATAGCTATTGAAAATAGCAATTTATAGTTGATTTTCCCATATTTTCCCATTAGACATGGTGCTTTTCCATAGTTATGTTAGTTTACCAGAGGGTATGGTATAGATATATCGAATTAATGATCCTAATGGCTAGAAACCAACACACATCAATGGAAGATCAGAGCTGCATGACTCATGAGGTTATGACCAAGAGAAATTTGCCAAGACCATCCAAGACCAGCAAAACTGGGTTAGTCTTAGAGTCAACTATCACCAGAATGTGGAGATATCATAAGGAGCACAAGCAGTGCATCTGGCAAGCAAACATGGAGGGATTAACTACACAACAATGATATGGGCGGCCAGTAGATACAGTGGAATTGAACAAATAGCTAGAGCAGCTCTGAAATTCGCGACATAAATGGAACACGACACCCATCGTTCTACAAGAACCAATTGTTTTCACAGCTGAATCCAAGCAATCTTTCATTACTTGATGCACTGGGTGGATTCCTGCTGTCCTCTGATGGTCATTCCCTTCGGGCCACCTTTCAATTCCCACCAGAATTGCCACGCAGATTGTTTCGAAGATTTCTTTCGGCTTTATAAACCACTTACCATGCCTGGGTTGCACATCAGGAGTGCCCTGAATCGCTGCAAAGCTGCTGATCATCTGCCGCATTCGCGCTTCCTTTGGCGTCGGAATCACTGTGCCAGTGGTGATGGTCATCATACCATTCACCTGGGGCCAACGGGCTGGGGCCAACGGGCTGGGGCCAACGGGCACTACTCGATGCCGAAATATCGGCTTGGAGCCTCCTTTCATGTGGGGGAGGCCAATATGAGTGCGCATGGGCACACACTCAAAAAAATATATATATACACATAGATATCCCATGCATGGATACTATGGGATGTGGTTCAACGTGAAAGTATGCATACGTACATACGTACATATATACATACATATGTATATATATATATATGAATATGTATATACATATGTATATATAAAGATATATATATATATATGGTCATATATATATATATATATACATATATATATACATATATATATATATAAAGATATATACACACATATATATACATATATATAGATATACATATATATACATTTGTATAATATATATAATTATATATATATATATATGTGTGTGTGTGTGATAGATGTAGTATAGAGATATTTTTCAAGAAACACAACTAGGTGAATTTACAAATGGCCTCCCACCTCAGGAAAACGCAAACACTGCAAACTAAAGGTTTCAACCTAGTAAGGCCATTGGAATGCATTTCCTCCATTGGAAAGGAGTTGTTTCATTGTTTGAAGGCCTTGGCTGCCAAAATGATCCCACACCATGTTGGAATACCTACCAACATCTTAGATAACATGCAAACAAGTACAGCAACTTGCTTTCTTTTTCTGGCTATATAGTAGATATTCGTAGAGAATGAAAATGCAGGACAATTCAAGTACCAAAGTACCAGTCCAAGGTGAATGCAGATGTGTCAACAAATCCGTACCAAATACGAAGATGTGGGGATCACCAGGTCCCAAGGGCAACAGAATCAAGTCCTAGCCACGCACTCGCGTCCATCCTTGGTCAACGGAATGATCTCCTCAGCGGGGCAAAATTGAGTAATCAGTAACATGATGCAATATGTGGATTCACAGGCTTCATCTGGAAGAATCACAGGAGACATCAAGCATCTTCCCAATATGCAAGAACAGTTTTTAATAGTTTTTACCACCATTTGCCCCAGAATCACCCATGCATGTCAATGATTGGAACAAAGAAACTACATCGCTTGTCTAAATTCAAGTCTCTTGCAATTGTTGCAACCCAGCTATGCTGCGCAGTTTGCTTTTTAAGCATAGGGCATAGATTACATAGATTGATGAACGGGAGAACCACGGGAAAACCAGTGGTTGAATCATCCTGTATGAGTGGGGCCAGCAAGATAGGCACTCTAGCTACTGGGCTATTTCTCTACATTTACCAACAGTTGGATGGGTGAAACTAAGCCAACTGACCTTCATCTTTCTTGCCCATGGCTACCTTTATTTCCATCTTATCCTCTAGTAAACTAACATAGCTATGGAACATCACCATTTTAAATGGGAAAATCCACTATAAATGGTCATTTTCAATAGCTATGTTAGTTCACCAGAGGGTATTTTAAATCAGCAGAAGATGCCAGGGAGCCATGCGCAAGGGTCTGTTGATGTCGTTCTGGGAGGGGCAGTACTGCCGGGTGGAGGCCACCTGCGTCCATTCTCCCAGCATATCCTGGCGATGGCGCTTGGGTTGAACATCGGATTCATGGGAGGAATTGTAACTAGTCAATGGCTTGAACATGCTTGAACTACAATAATGTATAATGTGTTTATACTTATCTATAATATCAAGGTTTAAATGTTACCATATAAATAGTCAATGGCTTGAACTTTAGTAAGTATATTAATGTATAATGTGTTTATAATGTCAAGTTTTTAATGTTACCATACACACAGCCAATGCTGAAGTATATTAATGCCAAGTTATGAAGAATCCCCCGCCATTGAGCGTACCCCAGCTCTCCCCCGATTTTGGGGCAGTACTCAACTCAATTGGGTGGGGGAAGTTATGAATCCGGTCTTGTCATTACAGTATAACAAAAGTATACATTGAAAATCATTGAAACATCTGAAGACTCCTCTTGGTGAAAACAGGGGCACCCAAGAATGGCATACGGTCTGGCATACGGCGACGATCTCTTTTGAGGACAATATAGTTATGCACGAGTTTTTTAAACAAATATCTCACGAAGGATCCAAAGATTTCTGTTGCGGTTCCAAAGAATGTCTTTTTGCGGTGAACATCTTAATTCAACATGCAGCCAGCTATAGCCAGCTGCCAGCCCATCACCGTCCTCATAGCCATCATTCTCTGGCTTCTTGCCCCACTGATGTTGACCCAAATGATGCCAGCCCCTAAGGAAGCACTCCTTAGCGCTCCCAAAAAGAGGAATCCCAGGAATTTCACACGGAACCACCCGCGAATCACAGCTCTAATCTTGGTAGGGGGATGATTGTCTGAGTGCTCAAAATGGCACTCAAGGGGTCGGAAAATTTGCTAACTGCTGACTGGTGAATACCCTCTGGTAAGCTAACATAACTATGGAAAATCACCATTTTTATAGGGAAAATCAACTATAAATGGCCATTTTCAATAGCTATTTTTTGAGATGTTCAACGGCCCCTACGCGCAAGCGCACTTAAGGCACCCCCGATCAGGTCACCAGGCACTGGGATAGTCATGGGGCAACATCATCCCAAGGGGCGCGTGAGCAGTAGTGGTTGTAGGTCTTGGCCACATCTTTGATTTGGGACCTCGGTAGCACTGCCACCTAGGGTCCAAGGCGGGGCAAGTTGTTGTGAACGCTTCTTGTGAATGATGAGTTGGTGCGAACAAGTGCAATAACACTTGGATTTATGGTGGGTATATCAAAAGTTGCAGGCGGTTGCAAACAAACTCAAACTGCTGGAGCAACCTTTTAGATACGTAACATTTGAACTTAAAACGTTGGGGGCGCATCCCAGTTTGCAAGTGGGCAAAACCCTTATAAGATCTTATAAGTACCCGGTTGTATGTGAAACATCCCCATGCATACAAAGGTTACCTTATGGTTATAATATTCCAAACCAAATATACCGGCTGGATCGTGCTGGCATGCAAATCCAAGAAGAGTGCATTGGTGGATATTGATTGGTTGCATTCTGTCTGTAGAGTCCTGAATGCCAAAAAGCATGTTCCACATGGCTCCTGGTAGAAATGGGCAGCATATGCCAAACAAAACATGAAATGCTCCGCCGCAGCAACCCAAAACTGGAGGCCGTGGGTCTTCAATGTTGACCCATTTGCACATCTTGCCATTCATGCGGGCGCCTGTCCATTCAGTGCCATACATACATTGACATACATCTTTTAGGCATGCAAAACGACGTGTGAGAGGTGTCTCCGTGCCGCAATGCGTACCTACCTCATTTCTTGGTGTAGCTCAGGATTTACCCCTGACCCTGAACCAGCGTTGTTTTCAGAAACCCATCCGCCACAACCAGACGTCGACCGCGGCCGTGGACTGAGGCACATCTTGTGGGGATGGAAGAAGCAGGGCTCGATGACAGGCCCCCGCATCCACCGATATTTGACCTCGGAGATGGGGCAGAGATTTGCCTAGAGACTCCACCTGCACGGCAGAGAGGTGCATATTACACATCTATACAGCATACACATCTACACAAACATATGCAATTAATTACAATTACATACATGAACATATCACAATTACATACATAAACATACATAAACTACTAGTTACAGAATCTTATGGATAAGCTCAAGGTACGCAGGTCACAAACAGAAACGACAAGAAAATATACCCCACTTCCATCGACTTCCTCTAAGAGTTGATTGCCGCCCACTGATGCGCCATCCCTGAACAGTATGACACGTGGTGAGGGCGAATTGGCTGCAGCTCAGCTCAACGACATCTTAGCTTTTTGGCCATTCTCCCATGTAGGAATGAAGGATAATGAAAGATAATGAAAGTTGCCCGAAACCGCGATCGAAATCACCCCTCAGTGACTGTGTGTGTGAACTCATCTCCTCCGGTTTGTGGGAGTGATCCTCTACCTCGACGGTGGCAATCGGCGGGGCCATCTGCAGCCTGTCTGAAAGACTTTCCTTTCATTTCACTACTGACCCTGGAAAAGTCGACGAACTTATCATGTTTCATCTTTCACACATTTTCACACAAACTCTCCCATAAGTCAATGGATGTCACTGGTAAAAATGTGTTTCCCTCCCTCTCAGCACCATGCTGGTCGGCCCCTTGGGGAAGTCGTCGCAACTCTTATGGTGGGCCCCTGCTTTCAGTTTGATGTGGCTTTCCCATCCCCAGTAAGCCAAGCTCTTGTAAACTTACAGTAGGTCATCATGTCATGATCCCAGGAACATCTTCAAGTTCACAAACACCTACTACCGATATGGTGACAACTTTTGGGTTTACCATGGTTGACCTCAAATTCATCTAATATTCCATCAAACAAATCTCGGAAACGAAACCATCTTCGCGGAAGACGCCAGGGCACATATTGACAGCTGCCCTTGTCCTCAAAGCGACGCCCGTCCCGGTCTTCAAGGGCCACCTGAATTTTTGCAAAGCGCTGAGTGAGATGTGGGAGCTAGCCATTGCTTTACGCCAGGTCTCATATATTATACATAATATACATATATAGCATATTTATAACATAGTGAGTGTACATGCACCTGTGCATTGAATATACTAGACGCACACATGTGTATATATATATAATATCATATCCATTTAGTGGGATTATTGTTCCAACATGTTCCTACTAGTAAAGTTGAGTTCCCACATGGAACATGTTGTTAAACCCCATGCAGCAACACATCAGCCGGTGGTCGATGCAGCCAATCTTGCCCTGAAAGAAGTCCTACAACCACCAAGAGAACAAACACGTAGCATGAACCAAGGCTTAGCCTGTTTCAGGTGTCATGTCCAAAGCAATTTACCCAAAACTGGCCAAAAACACTCATACTCAAAATTGTCACACTATCTACCTGTTTTAGGCGGCCCATGTGTTTGTGCCAAAGTCTTCCAACCCCATAATTAATGTGAAATCCGAAGAGTGGTGCAGTCGCAGTGACCCAAATTCGGCTTCGGTGCCAAGCCACATAAACTGGCACCTCTGAAACGACTACAGGCCTGGAAAAGTCCGGGAGGTTTTTGGTTTCACGGATTGTCGAGCTTCTGCATCATGAGATGCACATACACATACATTCTGATCTTTATATACATGCATTATGATTGCCTCCGTGCAAACATGTGCACAAATATTTCCCTGGACATACGCGGAGAAATTATTATCTCTCAATATTGGAAATTGTGATTTCCGATTTTGAAGTGTGATAAGGACAACAACATTTACAACTTTGCACATGATTATAATATGTTTATATACACACATTGGTAAAAGAAAACAGCATGTACAAACATATCCGTATATGTAGAGAGGATAGTTAAAAGCTCAGTTCGTGTTTGATCGAACGGTACACGAGTTATCCCCAGCTGAAATATCTCCGTTCTTGATGGTCTTGCTTCATTTCCGATGAAGTTCGGCCAAGGGTCATCGACCACTGGACAAGTAGACTGGCAACAAAAATAAGTCTTCTCTCTTAGCAATCTTCCGGGTTCGTGGTGAAAACCCCTTGTGCCCGCTGCTCGTTATGGCACCACACAGTGGATTGTAATCCCACACAACCTTCAAAAGATCATAGTCTTATCAATCATCCTGATTACAGTAATCCAGCATTTTCATGCATTTTCTTCATTTCTCCTATCTTATCTTGTCGCAATGTCCATTTTTCATCAATTTGTGATTTCTTTTTCATCAGTATTTCGTAGTATTTCATCATCTCCAATTGTCCATTTGACTGATTCCCCATGATTCAAGATCTTTGTGGTGTCGTAAGCCCCAAAGTAAAACCATTCCCAATGACTGATTGCAGTCGTTAAGGCATTAGGTTTGCCACGCTCTATGTCATCAACATGAGCCATGAAATATAATCCTATCCCATCCAATTGTACTGGTTAGAACAGGTGTCCCTTTAACTTTGGCGTCTCATAATCCCCAAGAAACCATTTTGCATAACCCCCTATAGCAACCAATCAACAAGTTTTTGTTTATGGCTAGCGGCGGGTGAGTTAACAAATATAATATATACCTCCGGAATGCTCCGGAGAATCATCGTTGTAACTTCGGTAAGTCATCGAGCTAAATGGTGGATGTTCATCCGTTTTCCATACCAAACGTTAGTTAGTTTTACCACAGGGTAGATGAGATTCTTTACATTTCCCCCATGGAATTGTCATTAAACCTCCATTTTGAATTGTAAACTGCCTCGCCAAAGGGTAACATCTTGATATTTGCGTTTGTCTGAAAATCTAGTACCTCATTCCATCCACTTGTTAGTCATCCTCTGGTCCAAGGCTGACTTCCAATTTAAGGCAAGATGGCTAGAAAAGAGGCTATGCCTCATTTTTTCAGACAGACCAACTTCAGTATTGTTTCTGACATATACCCCATCAAATATGCCATAAAAATGGTTGCTTCCCCATTAAGTTCCACTAAACCTGAATTACTCTCAGGTAATCAAACATCGCCACGGACAATTCATAATTTTAGTCGATTTTCCTACTAAAGCCTCATGTCCATTTATAGTTCAGGGATTTCCCAGCCATGTTTGATGATTTTCCTATATATCCTATTATGATTAACTTCCCCATTCAAAATCCCATTAAGTCCCATTTACCCATCATTTCTAATGGGTTAATTTTCTAAATTGTCAAAAAGAAAATCTCATAAGTTTCCCATAATTTGTCCCATGATCGTCCCATTAAAACCTCCATTTCCCACCGGAAAATTCCATCCATCCCTGCCTGTGGCCGCGCATGAGCTCGGCACGGGAAACCGTGACGTAGGCCTTGTCTTCATCCTCGGCGTCCGACCTGGCTGTAAAAATCAACTCCCACAGAGGGGGGCGGTTGAAACACCCCTGTTGGGATTTAAATGGACATAATGGGTTTGAATGGGATGTTAATGGCATACAATGGGAATATAGTGGGATTTAAATGGATTTAACGGGATATAATATGATATAATGGAATATTATGAGATGCAATGGAATATAATTTTAAACACCCTAATATCCCAACCATTAAGGAATCGACGTCTGTATTGAATGTACCTTTTTTGGGGGTGAATACATATAATGGGATTTACTATAGCAGATTGTAATGCCAAGAATGTAAAACTCCCTATTTTTGATGGGCCCAGGTGGCACCTGTCGTGATCAGAATCCGACTCCGCCCTCGGCCGCCCGTCTTGCACCATAACCTCAGGGAAAAGATAGGAAGACCTATGGAAACCTTACCACCGATGACATTCACATGGTTGTTTGGACCTATAGAGGAGTTGTTTGTTCAAAACATAACAAGATACATTAGGATATATTAGGGGGGTGTGACTATATTTGCTGATTCCAGGGGCCTCTATATATATATATATAGATAGAAAGCCATGTTTGACTACTGGAGGGTCCTCATTTTGGGAAAACTCACCGTCACCAACGCCATCTGCGAACTCTGCAAACTGGACTTGTCTGTTGTTTTCATGCTAGTCCCCATGAGCCAGTCCAACAAGTGACAATGCTATCATATATAAACATCAATGAGAACTTATATATATATATATAAATTATGCATATATGATTGTGAAATAATAATACCTGACCTAAATGTTATATATCATATAAATTCAAATCAACCACAAACTACATGCCCAAAACAACTAGCCAATTCTGTTCTCTGAAGCTCTGGGTTGCTGTTTTGGACAATCCCAGGGTGCCAAGAAAACATGCACAAATAGGCGGAAACCATAAGCCAAGGGTGCGCTAGACAAACATGTATATATATATATATACATATATATATATACGCGTATATATATATATACTACAGTTCCCGTACAGTATTATTTCAGACACGGGGCGCGTTATCTTCTGTTTTCATCTATCCAAATACCCACAGGCCAACCTTTCATCCCAGTCTGCCAGTGCCAGTCTGAGGAGCTGAATTTCCTCCAGCGGGTCTTCAAAAGCTTTTTTGGGTTTTACTTGAGCCGCTGGCAGATGATGCAGATGGGAATCCCCAAAAGGCTCATCCCTGACCCCCAGGCGCCCCCACGATATCTTTGTTACCACAGTTGAAGACCGACTTTGATTCATCGGTTTGACCAAACCCAACGGCCCCTGGAGGCTTTTCCCGGACTGGTTTTAGGAAACAAAAATCAAGGACCCCACAACACGTTGGGGCTAAAACATGTATGTATAAAAACATAGCTTCCTGCAAATGTTTACCGCAAGAATCCACTGAGCTGGTTGAACCCAAGATAAATCCATCAAGAGGTAGTTGAATCCTGAACAAATTCCATTGAGTTAGATAAATTCTATCGTAGTTTTCTGGTCAAATACCATCCCAAAACAAATATGGACCCAAAGAATTGCCAATGTGTAGAGGACAGCAGTTTTCCAACACCCGACTAGTTGCAGGGGTGGCAAGTTAGTCCATTATATCACATTCTAACCAATTATATCCCATCAGCTCCCAGTATCATATTATCTTCCATTGTATCCCCTTAAATTCTATTCTATATCCCCTGATATTCCCAAAAACCCTTGGTGTATAATTCCCATGATATTCCATCTGCTATCCCCATGGTACCCTCCGATAATCAAACGTGGCAATTGGAAATCCCCTATAAATGGAGGTTTCAATGGGAACATCATCTATAAATGGTGGATTTTCCATTGCCATGTTTGATTACCAGCAGGTATCCAATGATGATCATATCCACATGGCATCCCCATCCCACTCATGCCCCACGAGTTTTTCCCCGCAGCGCTTCGCATGCAGCGCTTCATCCGCCAGATCCATCCGCAGCAGCTCCGAAACGTTGCGCCAGCGGAGGCCCAGGGAAGCGTCCGAGGCCTCAAAAACGCGGAAAGGTCTGTAGAAGATCCCCACTCTGATCCTCTCAGAATATGTCTGATATAATATGTATTTATATATATATATATACATATTATCATCTATGGGTTAGATTGGGTTGGTGTATGTATATCTTATTGATATTGAAGCTGCAATATGCAGCCCTAAGATTTATATAAATATAGATAGATAGATAGATAGATAGATAGATAGATAGATAGATAGATAGATCGATCGATCGATCGATAGATAGATAGATAGATAGCAGTGTTCGATACGTTTTAAAATATGTGGATATATCCACGGCAGGATGTTTTTTTTTTTCAACCATCTCTTTATAGGTGGGGGAAGGGCCCACTTGGAGGGAATTGTTTTCAACTTGGGATATGTTTGCAAAAGAAACACGCAGATTTCATCAAAGAAGTTCAGCACACGTTGTTTCAAAGTCTGTACACATTAGATAATCGTTGAATTGAAGATGTTTGTTTAACAAAAATGCGGGATGTGTTGGAATATTGAAATTCACTAACCAAACTTTGGAGGGTTGTTTGTTGGCGTTCAATGGTGTAATTATACTTCAGATTGTTATTGTTATTCTTGTTATTGTCCCTTCAAGAAACATCAAGCATCCGATTACCTATCTAAGGGGGGCGCGGGCGACCCCTATCCTTTTGCAAAGATGCCAAATCTCCGAAGAGACCTCCCAAAGATCGAGCAAACAGCTTCGCGACCTGACGTTGGATATGCCAAGCATAACAGCAACTAACACCAAGTGCACTTTGCCCATAATTTCAACTTCCCTTAACATGTCAAGTTTGAAGATTCTTGGAATGCCCAAGTGGACTAGCAATCTTGTCTATGTGTGCCTACATTTCAGGTCATGGACAGGGCATGATCGCAACATCTGTGCAATCTGGCAAATGGCTCGGCCAGTCGCTCTCTGGTCTTCATACTTGGAAGTTCACTTCCAGTTTGAAGTGGTGGTCTATAACCATAGTTGTAGTTGTTGTATCCCAACCTTTGGGGCTTTGAAACCATAGTTATACCCATTTTGTTCACCCCAGCCACATGAAGCGCCTTGAATTGGCAGAAGCCCGCAGCAATCAGCAGAGCCACTGCGTGCCTTGGAAGTTTGGGCAGAGGGAGCTCCTGCGTCCTATGATCTGAAGGACACGAGGAGGGGTTCAACCCCAATGGGTACAGTATATGTATAATTTACAGTATAATAATAACATATAATAGCAACAATTATAGTATTATACAATGATAGTATATATATATATATTATAGTGCATATAATCTCTGTGACCTGCAAAATTGGTCATCTTCAATAAGTTCACCACAGGTAGAGTATTTGGGTCTTTTTCAAACGTCTTCATTAATAATGATATATGTAATATATAACAACAATAACAATCAACATAACCCTCCTGCAGCGCAGTTGCCAGGTGCTACTCTGCAGCGTGACGTATTGAGGCTCGAAACCTGCAACTGAAAACTGGGAGGCTCCGAGCTGCTCCCTGCTGTTTAAGCTAATGTCGAAAGGGGAGTTACCCTCTGGTAATCAAACATGGCAATGGAAAATCCACCATTTATAGGATTTTCCCTTTAAAACCTCCATTTATAGAGGAAATCCAATTGCCACGTTTGATTACCGGAGGGTACTTCTTATCCCTCTCATGTTCTCTGCTTTTCTTAAAAAAAAATAAAGCAAATATAAACAAGCCCCCCCAAAAAAAAATGCATTCAGGATAAGCTCTAAGAAACCCCCGGCGTTCCCCAGGCCATCATATTGGTGGCAGTTTCTCCTAAATGCATCTTTTGGAAAATAGGATGGTTTACCAAAATATCATCATTCTATCATCATTCTCACCATTAAGGTTCCTCTCTATATAGAGCTAGCCACCCCCGAAATCAACACTCTATGGCCTTGCAGCAAGCAGTGCAGCGAAGGCAACCCAGCACCATCGAACTGCGCCAGCACGGTGCCAGAACGACCAAAGCCCTGGCACGGGATTTGCGAGATCGTGGGGAGGTGGCGCAATACCCGGGTTTTCAGTGGCAAAATTATGGGGAAACCACAGGCACAACACAAAAAAAAAACATGGTTGAAAGCAGTTTAGAATCTGGTGTTGGTCAAATCTGCGGTGAAGCCAAAACAATGGTTCATGTAGAGCTTGAGAACCTCCTTTTCCCATGAAACATTGCAATTGTGTGGTATATACTCATTGTCAGACAGACCCACATCAATCAATGAATCTTGGATTTGCGAACAAAAGTGGGCCCGCTTGAAACTGCTGTAAACATGATGAAGCACTAATAAGCTAATAGATTCCCTTTTTACGGTGGATGAACATGGATTGACCACTGTGAGATTCAGTTCATTTTCATAGGAATCTAATGTTGGTAAAACAATAAAAAACTATCCTCAATTTCACCATTGTTATAGGTGGTATGTTTACCATTCCCAGTCATGGCTGGTTTATGGCATTGTTTTGCCCACATGATTGGGGAAATCCGCGAATTTTCATAGGAAATTTCCCATTGGGAAGTGATGTTCTCCGCCAAGGCCTGGAGATCTGCGCAGCCCTGAGACACGGAGAAGACACGGAGATCTTCAGAGGGATCCCTAGGGGTTTCTGTCATTGGTTTACCATGGGGAACAAAAATGCCACTCACTGGGTATATGGAGGTTTCGTAAAATAGGGCTACCCCCAAATCATCCATTGTAGTGGGATTTTCCATTGTAAACCATCACCCTTGGGGTACCCCCAATTTATGGAAACCCCCATATTCACCAATGGGTATACGAATTGGGCATCATCTTGGTATGTAAATTATCTAGTATAACAATAACAGGTATATCATCATATGAAACAACCATGAACATCCATGGTCCCTTTCATCGGATGAAGCACGTCAAAATCCTTTTTTGTTGCTTGACTCAGTCACTCACCCTCCGACCTGTTAACATTGATCATCAGTTCCCTACATGTGCATATATATATATATATATGCATCTATATATATATATACATATGTATATATATATATATAAAAATGTATATATATATATATAGATATATGAACACACATATACAGACTATATATATATAACATATATTAATGTTGCTCGAACTCTCACACATATTTTATCACCATTTCCATCTGCCCCACTGCAATGTTTGGTAGGACAGAACGTTTGAACAACCATCAAACACCCCGGTCATGAAGGTCATTTCCCGACCACCAACATCCTTGGGAAAAACCACAAAATCACCATACAGTAGTTAGTTGGGATTACTTGGGGATATAATTGGCACACATACACACATATGATGGTATGATTGTACAACGACATAATGCTAAATATATTTCCCCACAACCTCTCATTGTATCTGATGGGCTTGGTTGAATCCCCATGATGTTTGTTGCAGGGGAAGTGCGGGGCCGGCCCCAAATCCGTTCCAAGACTCTTCCCAGCGATGCAGCCGCAGCAGCTGCTGCTCAGCGGCAAGTTGAAGGCGCGCCGGGATCTGAGGGCGGCCAAGTTGGCAGGTTGACCCTATGGGATTTAAGGGGATCTAACTAATTGGGATCTAATTGGGACTTAATCGACTTTATTGGGATTTAATCGACTTTAATGAGATCTAATTGGGATTTAATTGGGACTTAATCGACTTTAATGGGATTTAATCGACTTTAGTGGGATCTAATTGGGATCTAATTGAGACTCGACTCTAATGGGAATCTGTTCAATTCAATGGGATTTGATTTGTATTATATAATGGAATTTAGGCAACAAAAAATGGGGATGATACCATCTAGTAATCCAACATAGCTATGGAAACTAGTCCGTGAAAGTAGATGATTTGCCATCTCGGGAGATCAGCAGTCAAGCTGAAGGCGAGCTAGAAAGGCGACTTGGCAGGTCAGCACCCAAGCTCATCAGCCAGGCGCGTCATATCACCAAAACAGCGCAAAGGTAAAGTACAAATTTCCGTTACTATACATAAGGAGTCTAATGGATTAAAATGAACAGGCAAAGATCCTAGCAATTCATTCAGCCTCTCAGCATGTGGATCACGGTGGAAAAGTACAAACTCAATATGACGATTTTGCGCGGCTATGTTAGATTACCGAAGGTTATAAGGCCATGAACTTATACATAAATATATAGCACCATTCGAAAAGGTGCAGAAAGAAACACTTTCCCACAACCATATATTTCATCAAATCTTACTCTTGATCAGTTGTTTTTTTTTGTGGTTGCTATACCACAACCCCGTTACATAACCATTTGATACCACTTCGCGAGTTGTGGCAACACATTGTGGCATCAGGGCAGCTGGGTGCATCCAGTGTCAGTGGGTTTCGATGTCTGCAGTACAGTCACCGACTCCAACAAAAACCAAGTTTTGGTTGGGAGCAAGTAAAAAAGTTTGAACATCCTGTGTTAGGGGGGATATCTCAAGTGGTAAAAACATGGTATAACTGATTTGCAGTTTCAATCCATCCCAAGACATCAAAGTCATCAGGGGGCAACGTCCCAAATATGGTTGGAAATGACAATGTATGGAACCACCAACTACCGAGCGCACAATGCGAAAGGAAATAGGGATCTCGCCCGAAAGTTGAATCCAATGAACATGGATTCAGCAAAAATGGGGGATCATTACATGTCTTCGGTTTGCATGTTGTTATATTGCACATGTAGGGGTATATATGTGTGTGTGAAGAATGTAATTATCTACCAAGACAGCAAAACCAAATAGGATAAGTAACGTTGGTAAAACAATAGTAAACCATCCCTAATTTCAACATAAATATATAAGTGATTTAATCCATTCCCAAATGGGTCGTTTATAATTGTCTTCGCAAATCAATACCATCATATTCCATGCCTGTAAACACAACATTTCCATGGTCCCAATGGCCTCCTCTGGCTGCGATGGACTGACCACATGAAGCAAGTAGCCTTGCTGCTGAACGGCGGCCGCCGGCAATTCGTAAGAAAATTGAATGAAGAAATGGCAAACATATATAATAGTAGACAAATGCAACCAATTAGTCAATTCCGATGTGCTTCATATGAGTTTTAAGAAAGGAATGTAAACGAAGATAAGCATTCGCAGCCTCGCACATAGGAAACGCTCAAGTTTGATCGTTCCAGTAACCTGCGAAACTTCTGTTTGGGATCCAGGAACTTGATACATCCAGTGAATCGGGCAGTGAATTTGGTCATCCAAGGCAGCCATCTGAAAAATTACGGATTGCGGACCGTTCTTGGTTGATGTTGTCGTCAACGAAAAAAGATCATGTATCTCATGATGTATCTCATTTTATAACTCATGATAACTTATATAAACCCTAAATGAAACCCTAATTGAAGAATGCGTAGTTGTAAATGAAACCAAACTGTTGATTGATGGTTGGTTAAAAAACCCAAAAAACCCAAGGTTTGCCCTCTGGGCAAAGCACGGGGTCTGCGCGTATTGCGAGGTAAAAAACACATTGCCTTGGCCCCTTATTGAGGTCACATCCCCACTTGCTGTTGTCAAGTCCAATTTTGTTTCCTATCTGTTTTTTATTGAGGGGTGAAATTATGCTAAATCCAGATTTGTGATGTGCGTGTGTGTAAACCAAATTTGGGCTTGAACATGTGGTGTCCCCAATTCTGATGGATTATCATAATTTTCCCTTTGAAAAAACATTTTGCGCGATAAATTGCTCAATCACGCTTTTCAGAAACCCCCAAAAATCATATGGTTGGTTAGTTTAGTTATATCATTCCCATAGACTGGTTGGCTTCCCCAGTTTATACCCCCTACTTCATACCACCACTTTTCATTCATTGGATTGGTTGAAGGTGTAGATCGTTTCTTTAACCAATCCATTGATTCATTGATTCCTGGTTGAATATTAGTTAAAGGATGGAGATCACCCTCACATGACAAGAGCCTCATCTCCCACAGTTATGGCCCTCAATAGTTTAGGATTATAACTCCTATAAGTAAGGTATCTTAAGCTTATATATATGGCTATGATTCAAAGCCCTGATACCAAGTGAACCCCAAAACAGCTGGCAAATGGATGTTCATCCCAGTAAATTTGATAATGATAGGTTTTGAGCCATCCCCATATCATTATAAACTAGTTATGACTGTTACGGGCGCCTCACTGCAGCCCCTCATCTCCCAGCCTTGTGCAAGGAGAAGGCGCGCCTGCCACTCGTTGCGCGCCTCACGCCATGGCTCGTCAGTCAGCAGCAGCACGTCCTACGGCAACGGCGCTGCTGATTTCTTGGGTGGCATGGTGCCATGGTGATAGTCAGGAACATGCGCGAAGATGGTCATTTACATACTTATATATTATCAATATATTATAAATATATGCATTCATGTGATATGTCTCATGTATGTCTATAATATATTTGTAATATCCATATAATTTATGTCATGTGGTTAAGCCATCCTTCCCAAAACAGTCCAGTGAGTGCATCGCGAAAACGCCCGCATTTTACAATCATTCAATTACCCTTCGTCGGTCCGAACTCACGACGTCGGTTTCCCAAGCAGTCACACAGTGGTACAAGTCTTCTTTTAGTTATCTAAGGTATCATTCGCATGTAATTAGACTGATAGATAAGGATAGATTCTGGTAGATAATGATAATGCTAGATAACTATATAGATACTGTGATGATGGGAAACAATGAACAATACTAATAGATAACATTAGATAATGCCTATTTTTGAGCATTGTATATACCCATAGCAGTGTTAAAAACCCTCTGTCATTTCATGATACTCGTTCGTTTATATGGATTCCAAGCTCATGGGTGATGATACCCGCAACGTACGAAAGGGTAGGAAAGACTGCCAACCAACCATCAATCAACCAGTCTTTTAACACTGCTTCAGTGGGGCATACCTGATTCTATCCAATTTCAATATCTGCAAATGGTAGGATCGCCCATTTTAATTTCTATTCATTTCAAGTGTTCCCTACCGACTTTTCAGGTATATATTCCTAATGTTTTCTAGTCCCGTGGATCTAGATATCATGCTATTGGCTGGCACTGGCTACATCCCATTAACTTCCACTACATCCCATTAAATCACCATGGTAAATCCGATCAAACCATCATTCAATCCACATTGGTTTAAACCATCCCCACTATAAATCCATAATTAAACCATCATTAAACCACCATTGAATCCACTATAAATATATCTATATACTATATCCCATTAATTAGATCATTATATTTGGCTCGTCTTCATCCCCACTTTGCTTCCCCTTCGGACTCCTTCGCTTGGGCCGCTGGCTGCAGTGCCAGCAGCCCACCAGCACAGCCCTGCGACAACAGCAGCAGCACATGCTGCGGGGTGATGCCTGGTGTGCCGGTAGTGCCCGGTGCCCCTGGGGATTCTACCAAAATATTGGGATTCAAGCACAAAAAACTATCATTTAAAAAGAAAAATGGTAATTTAACCACGAAAAAATGTGATTTAACCGTAAAAGAAAGTGGTTAAGTGATGATTTAAGCAAGAAACATTGGGATTTAATTAACATGATTTAACCAGGAAAATCTTGGGGATTTATGGTTGATGATAGCTAAGTTGGTCTATAACTACAATGAGCAGGATCTATGAAGGATGTATCGATAGTATTGTTTTTAGAAACGCAACTTATTCCTGGGGGGGGGACCACCTTGCAGCCAGAAATGGATCATCCTTCTGCTGCTTCTTGGATTGCTGGAAGGCTTGCTACTTGACAAGTCCTTTCATGCATCTATATATATATATATGTTTAATGCTGAAGTTAGATACATCTACATGTCGAATCAAAACCACCTAGTGATCGACAGGTACAGCAAGTTAATGGCATCCCAAAACATACGAATACCCTCTGGTAAACTAACATAGCTATGGAAAATCACAATTTTAAGGAAATCAACGAATTAAATTACCATTTTCAATAGCTGTGTTAACTTACTAGAGAATATCATCCCCATTTTTGTTGGTTAAATTACCATTAAATATTACATTAAATCGCTATTTTGCACAGTACAAAAAGCCATACATTGATGGCATCCGTCGGTCAACCGGGCGACCCATCTCGCGGAAGAAGGGCTCTGCAGGCACAGCTTTCAGCTGCCGAGTGTAGTCCAACGAGGTCTGGCAAAAGATCTTGCAATGCCTGCAGTTAAGGCCCGAAATACCAGTTGTAAATTGTTATATATATATATATATCTGCTTATGAATGAGGTTATAAGTCCGTAAATGCGGTTATGGCTGACTTGTAACTGGTAAAGGGCCAAAACTGTGGATTGACAGATGTGGAAAATCAATCAAGAGGATTTGATTGAGGATTTGAAAACCTCCGATTTGACACTCGTCAACTAAGAATGAATTAATGACCAATATATAATTGACTAACATCATCAAGTGCATGACAAGTTAGGTATGAAATCAACTCATATAGGTATTCAAACCCTGTGATCAAACTATTGAAAATCAAGAGGATTGATGTGACATCACCAATCAGTCGCAAGTATTCCAGCACTGCATGAGAATACCCTCCGGTCATTGAACATCAAAATAGAACCTACTAACCTAACATAGATGTTTAAAAAAATACTATTCTAACAGCTAATCTATCCATACATGGGCCATGTGGCTTCCACATGAATCCGTTCGCTCATCCTAGATTTACCAACGAAGGACGCTGGTGATTTTCCCTATCTGGTGAATATCACCATCATGGTTAATAAGGGTTAATCATATATTGCTGATATAGTTGTATACCACTAATTATAACCAACAATATATCATGGATAATAAGGTTGAATAGGGGTTCATGATGTGGATAGAACTGAAATAACCAACAACAATGGATGCATAACGGAAAATCATATGTATAATGTGTTAAACCCAATGCCATAAACCATCCCCAAGTTATCACTATTTCTATGGGTTGTATGTAGAAAACCCTTGCCAACTTTGGTAGCTTTAGTATATGTTGGGTTTACCACATTAATCAGAATAAACCTACTTAAGCGAATTATAAACCAACGTATCTATCTGGACAGTCTTTATGGATGGGGACAAGTTGGGTCAAGTCATTGTGTGGCACTTCTTTTGGGCCTTACCCTCCTGTGACCTAACAATACCTGACATAGATGTGGAAAACTGATGAAAACTGAGCATTTGCAAATCATGTTATAACGGGTTTCCCCCGTTGTCCACATCTTGGAGCAGTGAGGTCGCAACATGTTGTCCTCTCCAGTGGAAACCTCCAGCCTTCATAGCGTAAATGCCCAGCAACAAAGGAAAACAAGGTTTTGCTTATGAAAAAGTAGGGGAGTGTTTTAAGGGAATGTTATCAAATATTGACAGGAAACAATGGTTACCTCCAAGTACATGGGTTTCCTGTAACATCCTGTAGCTATTCCCTGAAGAGTTAACGTCAAGTAGAGTCCAGGAATATGTGGTGATTGAGCCAAGCCGGCATCATCATCCCAGGAGCACCGGAGGCATGCGGCAAGATGCAAGTCATCCAAACACACATCTGGCTGGTAGTATTGCACCAACACCGCTGCCTGCCAAGTGCCACTTGCCGCTCTTTTCAGGCGTGATGAGATTTTTAATGTCAGCCGGGTTTGGGCACTGAACAGGTCAGAAATTGGAGTATCTTACCATGGAGGATCCTCAAATCACTTTCCCCACAAACAAGTAGGTGTGTTGATGATTTTGGGGGTCCCCCATTTTCAGGAACACGCCAATCACTTCCACATATCGAGTTTTGTTCGGAATGTCACTTGAAATCCTCATGTGATTCTTTCGTGCACATGTCTCATCCCACGAAAACTGCGATGACGTAAGGTGATTCAACAAATTTAAGTGGGATCGCCACAGGTGCTTCCCCCTATCTCACCTGGATGTGACAGTCCCCTTAAATTCCACCGTTTCCAACTATGAAAAACCATTGGTTTTCATGAACCGTCCATGGATCTTCCAGTGTTGCTTTCCAGAGGCCCAGGCAAAATCCCCACAGGTACTGGATCCCCAGCGACATGTTACTTGGTTGATGTGAACCCCCTATGTTTTTTTTTTGAAATGGTTGATACATTCACCGGACCCCCAAGTTATGGTAGGTTTATAGATATAGAAATAGATCCCAATTATCCCATTAAATATCCACAGTAAATATACCCATGATATGTGATATATCATAATAAACTAAATCATATTAATTTGAATCTCCCTGTGTCCGCCCATTCATTTTAGCCAAGTCAGCTACGTACGGGGCATCCCATGAAAAACCAGTTGCCAGGTAGGGTGACCCTCCAAATGTCTCAAAATCATCCATTTAAATCCCATTAAAACCCACCTATCTCCCCTTAAAAACCCATGTAAAACCCAACTACATCAGGTAGTTCAACTAATCCCATTAGAACCCATCTATATCCCATTCAAAACCATTAAACCCATTGAAACCTATCTATATCACATTAAAACCCCCAGATAAATGTTAAATCCCGTTGAAAACCTCAACTGAATCTACCCTTCAAAGCTCTCGATCTCTGGGTCGTCCTTCAGCAAAAAGCCGCTGCGACAGAACTGCTGTGCCACGGCGGAATCATGGGGAGGCAAAAGCTCGAAGCTGGAGGACCTGATTTCATGAGGGATTTCAGCATTGAAATGGTGATTTCATGGGGATATATTAGAATATCATGGGGATATATGCATATATATATATATATATATATGCTATATATCCAAATATAACAAGGGGATTTGGGCACAAAAAAAGGGAATATAGTGGGATTGAATTAGAATGTAATGGGATATACTGGGAATATACATGAATATACTGGGATTGAATGAAATATATGACACACCCTCAGATAATCGGATTTCACCAGAAAAAGACGGTCACACTTTTCGGGATTCAACTTATGAAACCATCAAAAAATGATGGCAAGATGGGGATACAGTGGGGATTTATGATGGGTATAACCGGTAACCTGGCAATGGACAATAGTCAATGGAGCTTTCTAGCTGGGTAAAAAGCAGTCTGTGTGTAAAAAATGCAAATGGCGGATTTTCGATCCTACTAAAGGGAATGTGTGTTGGCAAAATCTCATTATACTGTGGTAAACCCAATGATAGTCACCATCCCCAATAGAGGTTAATGAAATTGAGCATACTCCAAGAGAATGGGATGGTTAAACATGATCCACAATCATGCTTGGTGAATGGGATGTTTTTTTTTGTTTTGCCTCATTATCTCTCTCTCCATCGCTATCTCGGAGTCCGCGCCAGTGGCAGAAGCGAGAAGGCAGTTTCTGAATGTTTCTGATTTCTACCCTCAAAATCATATTTGCTTTTGTGGAAAATTGTCGAACATCATGATTATATACCCCTCGGGATTGAGTGGATTTAATGAGGATTTCCTTGGGCTTTAATGGAATTTAATGGGCTTTAATGCTGGTCTAGTGGATTTTAATGATATTTTTCCTGAATATGCAATGATGATATCACCAATAATTTACTTGCATTATAAGCAACAACAATACCACTTGAATTGCGGATGAAATCCTATCAAACCTAAATCCCGTTGTTTTCGGTTAAGGGATTGATGGGATATAACCAATAACAAAAGGGGATCTAACCTAGTGAAATATTTCACTCATGGGGTTATGAATGAAAGAACCATATGGTAATGTAATGTGTGTACCACAATGGATACATCAGGGGATGTGCTGGTTTATCATTGTTTATCATCATCTTTCCCATCAGACAGGGGTGTGACCTCCGGAAATTTAACAGTGCTGAGGCACCGCATCAGCTCCGTCACGGCTTCGCAATGTCCCATGGTCACCTTGAAGGTGACCCCATGGTCCGATGGATTGCTTGGAGGAAACAGATCGATGCTGTGGATTTTCTTCAGTTTTTTTTGTTTTTGCTCATGTGTTTGTTGCACGCCTCCTATGGAAAAACGCGATTCTTTCTGTTCTTTAGACAGGTTGGGAAACCACGCGGGGGGTTGGCACAAAAACTGCGGAATAGGTCATTGGGGATTGGTTATGCGGATCCCATTTCCGGATCGGGGGAGTGTCTGGGCGTGGCTTTGGGATGCTTTGAATGTCATTCCATGTGTGGGGCTGGGAAGGGAACAGGATGTGGTGCACCCTCCAATCAAAAACCATCCCCGGTTTCTGACAGAAATAAGACTGTATGCACGTTGATACACCACCCCTGTTGCAGGGTTATCATCGGTGTTACTGTATTGGATGTGTGTCATTCCAACCCAACTGAGGATGAGAGAACATGACACATGTTTTGTGACATGTGACAAACTATCCAGCCAAAAGCATGCCAGAAATCGGATAACAATCAAACAAATTGTATATAAAAAATGAGAACCCCATTCGCTTCCAACTGAGCACAAACGCAATCATTCCCCACATTCCAAACATTCACTGGGTTGATTTCATGCAACAAACTACAGAAATAAAACATAGTTTTCGCCTTCAACAATAAAGGCGTTCAGGTAAGTTGTTTCCCTCATCCAACTGTGCGAAACAAAACCAAGCTGCAGCCACAGTCACACAGTCCACAAGGCAACTCCCAGCCTCTCTGCAACTGGGAGAACGCCATAAACGGAAAAACTCCAACCACTCCTGGAGCAATCTCAGATGAGAGATGAGAGTATGCCCATCCCACATCTCCTCTTGAGCAATGTGAATCTCACACACAGGGAGCATCCGACATGACCATGTGTCTAAAGCAAAGACTTTATGTGGTCCCACCTGCTCCAAAACCACTGCCAAAAGATCCTCTCACCGACTCACCGAAACATTTGCAGGACCCTGCCCTAGATTTCTAGATGGTACAACAATGCTTCCCACAACGTTCAGACACTGCTGCTTTGCTCAATGGAACCAGGTAGACCTGAAGTAAATACGTGCATAATGTGCATATATATAGATATATATATATACACACACATGTGTGCGTGTGTGCATATACACATGTGTATATACACAAACGTATATATAATCAGGATAGATTCATGATAAAAGGAGGGTAAACTACGTGCCTTTGAGCTTTCCAAGTTGACATCGTCCCGCACCTCATAGAAACAGCCCGGCTGCAGCACACGGCCATCAACCGGCCTCAAGGTCTCGCCATCGGAACCTGCGCTTTTTACAGGCGGTCGACGTGATGAGTACGGGCCTGGGGTTCTGTTGGAGTGATGTTTAGGGCTGTAACCA
Organism: Symbiodinium sp. clade C Y103; assembly: GCA_003297045.1. Lineage (NCBI taxonomy): Eukaryota > Dinophyceae > Suessiales > Symbiodiniaceae > Cladocopium > Cladocopium sp. clade C. Next base: position 13,028 of record BGPT01003381.1, on the reverse strand, counting down.
TGGACATAACCACCATAAGTAGATGAGATAATCATGGAAATTAGGGAACCATGGAGATGTATGGAGATAACCACCATGAGCAGGGATATAACCATAGATTTACTTACAAGTCGAACTTAGCCTTGAGGCAAGCTATAGGGCCATAAACCGCTTGTAACTGGGATGTTTTTATAAGACATGCTTCAGTTTCTAGCCACTTAGCTAATTCCGGCACCATTATCTTGATGTTGATTCTGTTTGTCCCCAAGTTGATGTTTCCCGGAAACTATATAATGGTTGGTATTGTAGCTCCAGGTATCTCCCATAAATTGTTCAGGTTGAATATAGGCATACACTGCAAATAGAGACAAAAACATGACAACAAACAACTCCAAAACAAATAACACATATACAGACACGCACATAAATACACGCATTGTATATATAGATATGTGTATCTCGCTCTGTATTTATTTATGTACTTTTTCATTTATTTGCTTTTTCATGCACTTATTTATTTATTTACTCATTAATTTCATTCATTCATTCATCCATAATATCTTTATTCATTCTCTTATTCATTGATTCATTTGTTCATATATATCATGTTATATAGTAAAGTAACTGTAGTATACTATAGTAAGATTTTCCCGTGAAATTGACACCTGCAAGGCCCCCAGTCCCCAGATTCCGGATTCGGCGTTTGCCGGATCCGCCTTCGGAGACGAAGGGCAACATCTCTCTGAGGAAGACCATCCCAAGACCAGTGTTCATCGGAGCCATTCCTTGGATGCGGCTGCCCGGGAAGATCAATGAGCCAGGGTGGAGAAAACAAGCCACGAGCCATTCACCATTTAAGCCATATCAAGGCAAAAAACAATCATGTACTGGGAAGATAAGCCATCATTTTTCACATCTAGCATCCATCATTCACCACCAATTCACCCATGTCAACCCTAATAAAAACTATCCAACAACATTTTTATGGGGAATCTCTGCTTTGGAATTTGGGGGTTCGTTTTCTTTTTTTTCTCGGGAGTGACTGACGACCTAATCTACTTGAGCTTCTTGCTGCAAGCATGGTGCTCCAAAATCAATCATCAATGGAACGATTATGTAACTCAACTCCGAAGAAGTGGCACCTTGCGAGCAACGGAGGCTCCCATCCTATTGACTTTGCCTTCAAATAGCCACGCTGGCTGCAAGTGAGCAACGGTACAACTGCGTCCTCATCACTGGATCATCGATACCTGTTTGCAGCAGCCCCCTGGGTGCGTCCCAAGATTGATAGAGAATTGCGTCACCTTCTTGGGGATACAGCAGATGGTTTGAAACACGACCTTCGGCATTTTGTGAATCCAAAACGTGTTGAATTCAACACTGGATGAATCTCGTCGTGGGAAACATCACTTGTGGAGTGGCCTTCTCAAAAAATCTCTGCACGACTGACGGGTTGGTGGTTGAATCTTCCCTGAAGATTCATAAGAAAGGCATTTAGGGATCATTGTTCCAGGTAGGGATGGAGGGAATAAATACTTGAAACCAGGAAGTATCTGTAGAACCGGGTCCTAATCAAACATGGCTTGCTGAAAAATCTACAATTTAAAGGTGTGTTTTACCATGAAAAGCTCAATTTAAAAAGGGATGATTTTCAATTGCCATGTCTGATAAAATATCATGTCATTGATATATATCATGTCATGCGCCATGTCTGAAAATTGACCAGAACAAAAGCCTATATCACATTCATCTGAATCTTTACCAAACCAAATGAGTTTTCCTTTTTTTGGGGGCAACTTCCAATCCAATATGGAAAATACTGGTTTGCAGATAGATAGCATTATTAGATATCCCATAAATCAAAATGAATCCCAAAAAACCTGGTGTAATGCTACTTAGGCAATAATAATCCATCCCCAATTTTATCATCATATATAAATGATAAATGGATATAAATGGGTGTTTGAACCATCAAAACATGGCTGGTCTATGATTGCTTTGCTACCATTACTGCCCAATCAACCGGGGCTTCACTGTGATGGCTCGAGTTTTCCAACTCAACGAATGGCACCTGAATCATCGCCGTACAGCAAAGCCACCCGTTCTTTGGGGTATGACCTTGACCTTGACGACATAGGTTGGGAAGCCAGGTGAGTTGCGGGCCCCAGGGGGATGGAAATCTGTGTAGAGTGGTGGCCGATTACAGTTTTCGAAACCTCAAGTTGTGATTTGTATACCCTCTTGTAATCAAACATGGCAACGGACAATCCCCATTTCCTAAATATGGTCGATTTCCCCATTCCTATTTTCAGGAGATTTCCAATTCCCATGTTTGATGACACCGCAGGGGAATCACAATTTGGTGTATCAAAAACTCAGTGCACTGTCAAAGTGCCCTGAGAGTTGCTGGTGTGCCTCTGAGCTCTTCCAATTCTTCACCCCCAATTGTTGACAGCAATAAATGAAACAGCCATATTTTGATGCTTTATACCCCCCATTTGTGGTAAAATTGGGGATGGTTTACCATTTTGGCATCCACATTAGAAATAGCATAAGATCCCAATGATCCCTGACTTCGAGAGGTCCCACCAAGGCTAGACACACATCTTCGTAGAATTCAGGCACTGCTTGTGGCCGGTCACCAAAAGGTGCATAGAAGTTGCATGGCTCGTAGGCACTCATCCGACCAAAGACAATGAGGTCAAACTCACCTTTGCGGCGGAGACGAAGCCAACATGGAATCCCATCACTTGGGAGGGACCAGCCCACATCACATACAAATATCATCTTACGTTATCTATAATGTCATTTCCTTAACATTCGAAACCGTGGTCAAAACCCATCGAATTCAATTCTGAATCCAAAGAAATGTTTTCAAAACCACAGAATTTCACTGAAATTCAGAATGTCATAATTGAAACAAGTGCCATTCAAGACATGCCAAGATGCGCCGCCAGATGCGTGCAGAGATGTTGCTGCGGTCCAGGAAGGGCCGTTGCGGCAACTTGAAACCCAGGGTGAAACCTGGCGACCGGTAGGTGCCACGTTGATCCTTAGCTAGGTAGGTTGATATACCATGATATACCTAGTTAACTATAAGTTATACGTATCATGAACCATGTTTTTTGGAGTTATTAACCAACTTAGCTGTCATTGGATTGGTTTTTAAGGGAAACATTGCAGGAAATCCTCAGACTTCATGGAAAAAATGGTTTCGGTAGATTTTCCCTAAAACCGACCAATGATAGCTAAGTTGATCTATAACTCCAAAAATCAAATAACTTCCGGGGTTAGGGATAGGGATGTCCAATGTATATATATATACATATGTATATACAATGTAATATACATCCATAGTTCATGGATGTGAATAATGCTTATAAAACAACTTAGCTACCAAACTGAGGCACCACATTGTGAGATGCGACAACTGGCCGGTTGCAGGTGGCATGCCCTAAGACGGTCTCGGGACGTTCCGTTCGGATCCCAGATCCCTTGAGATATGGCTGGGCGATGGCCTGGCCCCGGTGCACCCAGTGGACCCGGTGTACCTTGGCCCCAAATATTGGCTCTGAGCTTCATATCTCCCTCAAAATCTCCGCCTGAGTCCTGGGTCAGGTTGGGTTGATGTTGGCGATAAAACGTGCGTGATGGGATGTGGGGATGGGGTGGTCATGTTCATCCAATCCGTTTCTCAAGTTCTTCAAGACTATGTTTTTTGTTGAAGAAAATTCCAGCCGGTTGCCGGTTGCCTTGCATTACCACCAGGTCAACCTTTGATGCGATGGGAAGGGAATTGTGCACAGGCTAGAATTGTGCACAGTTGGCCCAAGCGTCGTACTGATATGCATAGACATATTCTGGCACATCCACCACCCTGCGCTGTGGAGAGGATTTTGGGGGGCACAGAAGATTTGCACTACATGTGTATTGTAAGCATCTACATGAAGATGCGTGTGAGGAGCTGTGTGCACATGCACACACAGATATATATATATATATTATATGATTATATATGATTGAGTATATAAAAAGTTCATGAAAGTTTGCTCATTACACAAGTGGTTGTAGCCCCAAGTAAGGTAAGAAACTTGATAATTAAGCGAGACACACTTTTGGTCAACTAACAGCAATCCACATTTGTTCTGAAAGTGATGTGCTTCTCTACCCTACCCTCGATCTGTGAATAAAGTTCTTAATCCATCAGAATTCCAACTTGCTTTCCCATTGTATAGTACATGACTCTTAGATGGTATAGATTGTATGCTGGAGTCATCCCTGCTACTACTCGAGCGCTATTTTCCTTCAAGTCATTTACAATCCACAGTGACCAAGATTTAATGAGGGCAAAATGATAGCAATCTGATCCATCCAGACTGAAATTAGTCTCACTTTGAGAGGAGGGAGCAACCCAGAAAAAATCATCTCAAGGGTGACCACAAAAAACACGAAACCAGTTGTCCTTTCCCCATTTTTTTCGGCAAATTTCCATGTTGATTGCTCAACCATCGCTGCACCACAAGGGCCCACCAATTTGCTCATGTGATCATATCTCATGCGCAAATATGGGACTGAACTACCACCAATCTCTGTCTCGCAAATCATCTGGGACATCCTGCAATCCAAAACATCCTATGGTTGATCATCATTGCATTCCATCCCATGGTTGTTTGATCATACTTTTTCTTTTTAGCAATCGTTCAAAAAATCACCGGTCGAAATCCACGAACTCTCGGCCTGTCGCCGAGCAAAGACACTAGGCCGTGGAAGACCGAAGCAGTCAAGTACGAGGGAAAGTTATCGAAGGGCGAGCAGGGAAGGAACCTGGGCGAACAGTGGGTTTTTGGGAGCAAAGCTCGATAGTCCAGCCGGTGTCATCAAACATGGCAAGTGGTAATCCACGAATTGAATGTGTTTTTTTTTAATAATGTGTATTTATAAACTATAATATTGGTAGGTTTCCCGGAAAAACTATACATTACATATAAAATACTATAAAATATAATTGGAATAATTATCATCAACGGGGAATTGTCCACTGCCATCTTTGATTGCCCGAGGTATGTTAGTTTCTGTGAAACTTATGAAGCGTCAAGAATGGGCCTGGGACGATTTTTGGGATGAAACAACAGAGATCCGAACCACGAACTTCCAATGGTCTGGTTTTGTTTTCTTGGGTTCCAGGGTCTTGAGTTCTGACCACCAGTCATTCATCATCGCTTTCTAGTTGCTGCTTTCAAGCCACCATGTTCAAAACAACACTGTTTTCTTGAAACATTTTGAAACCACAAGCTAGTTTGGATCGATGCATCATGTTGCATCCAAGTGTAAAATCTCCAACTTGAGCATGTTTCAGCCATTGATCCAAGTTTGACACCAAGGGACAACACTTTGGCAGTTTCCTCATCGATGTTAAGGGTGCGAAGAATGTACCTGGACCACTCACAAACCCACCAGAAAAATGAGGGATGTGAGCCAATGTGAGCGCAGGTGGAGCACCAGTTCATGAGCTAAATTGTTGTTTTTGTTTTTGATATTTCGCTAGCTTTTGTGGCAAATATATTCAAAGAGATCCATAGTCAATGGGGTTTATAAACCAGCAAAAATAACGGGAACCCACCTTGTCGTGGTTTCAATTCACTTTGATAATATCAGTGAGTGGGTACCAATTCGTGAATGTAAGCATGGAAAAAGTTGAGACCATCCACCAGGAAGTAGATGCAATAAATTATGGCAGTCCATTAAGCTGACTGACCCATTAAAAAAACATGCAAATAGATTCAGATTTGAAAACGACTACTGTATCATCCGATATCTCCAGTCAATGTCATTTTCTTTAACTACAACTAACTACTGATTTCAACAAGCTTTCGATCAACATTACCCTATTGTAATCAAACATTGGGACACATCCTCCGTTTCCTGTGACACTTGTGTCCTCTTAAGATGGAAATTCCCAGCAATCTTTTTTTCGTTCGAGGCCTTGCAGCACTCTCCGTGCTAATCTTCTCCTGCGGTTTGAAGCCCCGTGATTTGGATTCCATGGTTTCAAAACCGAGGCCCCAAAGCATAGCAACGAGACCAATATAAATGATAGTTGAGGGACCATTTTTTTATAATGTACATGGATGTAGCAAATTTCAAAGCAAATCAAACCCAAGCAGGATTCAACTACACTCTGGCAGAGAGCTGCAAAGGTTTCGAAACGGCTATTATCTTCGATTTTCTTCAGTGGAGCAGTAAACATACAATAGAGCGTATCCCCTCAAAAGATGTTTTGCTAGTCAAAGACTGTGGAAGTCTTCATGTTAACTTAATTTCCATCTTCATTTCTAGTTCACTTGATTTATGTTTTAATTTTGTCATGGTGGATTGGCCAATGGGAAAATTGATCATTACCTTGAACAAATCCATACTACAATATTCAGTAAGAACAAGTACCAGGGAAACCTTGGTTTAAAATATAGGAACAAATGCAGAATAAAGGGATCAACATTTTGCCCAGTCTACTTCGTTCTGCCAATGTGTTTTTTTTCAACAAGCATAGTTCAAAATGAGGCAACTATGTGCAAAGAAGAAGTGCATATGCGCACACATCTGCACATCTTCCAACTGCTTCAGGCATTCCATTCGTGTGATGTTGGCCAACATGGATGCACTCCAAAAACATCTTTTCAGCAGCTACACAGACAGTAGTATACATATATATATATATAATTATATATATATATAGTGTGTGTATGTATCTATATGTTTTCATCTTACAATCATGTGATAAAAATTACCGTCAACATCCGTCAACTCATCCCTCCACACCCGACATCGTCTTTTTTTGGCTCAACAGGTCAGTGGTGTTTCGATCAAACCCGCTGGGCCGCATCGGGCTTGGAGGTGCGCATCTCGCGTGCGAGGATGGGCTCGGTTTCCTTCAGCTTGGCGCTCTGCTGTTGCTCCTGGATCTTCCTGGGTAGCCCAATGGGCTAAGGGAAACCGAAGTTGGCTGCAAGGCACCTACTGTAGTTGATAGCTTGCTATCCGTTGGTTGCAGGGCCAGGTACATAGTATATAAGTTTCGTGTGGTTCATAAGTTCATAACCCATCTAGCTATAAATTGATATGGCCATCAAGTCGGCCACCAGCCTAGCTATGAACTAACTTGCCTATCTAGCAGGCCCCTTCCTCTAGCTTGACCAAATTGAAGCTGGCCACTCTGCCAGAAAGCCTAGGATTTTGCACTGATCTGTTGGAAATGGACTGTTGGGCATTGGGACATGGCGCTTCTCCATGTGAGACTTGAGGCCTAGGATGCCAACCGTCTCGGGACGATACATCCCAATTTTCCCCTGGATCGTCTAGAGCCAAAACCATCCTAAACCACCATGAATATCATGAATCATCTCCAACTGATTGGGTTCACCACCCTTCCCCAATCGTAAGAAACACTTGTTTTCAGGCTGTTGGCAGTCGACTCCCGCAAGCTCGACAGCTGTACAAAGCCAGCAGTTGATGTGAGGGTATCTGAACAGAACCTAGCATTTGTGCTCAGAAAGGAAACTCACAAGTGGGTGTGTCTGAAAATGGGTCGAGCACCCTATTTCTAGACAAACCGATGACCAAAGCATCCTTGTTGCTTGGTGCTCAGAAAGCACAACAAAGGCCACTGTTGATTCCGTTGATGGCTAAAAAGGAACCGACATGGCATTGCTGTTGGGCAAATGGAAAGGTAGATGACACCTCGGGCGGTCACCTCATGTAACCGGCAGGTGATGCTGAAATTTGGACGGAACCTGATGCTCTTGTTCAAACAACTGCAATAAAGGGCTCTTGGCCTCGAAAGTACTCAGAATCTTCTTTCTGAGTTTTGAGCCAATGCTGCAAGAGTTTCACGGTCATCCGGCTGGAACTGCTCCCTGTCAGTGCACAATCCAATGCCGTGCGACCCCTGGAGGTTTCTGCCTCTGGATCTGCACCATCCTCCAAAAGGATCCGCATCACATCATAGTCTCCCTGCATGGCCGCAACATGAATCGGATAGACGCTTTCTCTCTTGAACAAGCAGCCACTCACCCGTGCAGTGTGTACGTCTCCCTCTTTGAAACCATTGGCACGTAAGAAACTCCTGAGGCACATCCTGCGGATGATGCGCTCATGACGGGGTCCATGGGAGCTCCCGGTTGTGGCTGCGCGGTGTCCAAGGCTGTTGCTGCCGGCTGGAGAGTTTGAAGCCCATGCAACCGGCGACGGCGACACTGGAGACACCTTCCTGCGATCTACATGGCGGCATGGCAACTGCGATGGCATGAGCATTGCAAAGTCCATGGCTTCCAGGGCCTGACAAAGGATACCGATTGTGCAATGAAAACTCTCTTGGCGTCTGCACACAAAGAGTTTTTGAACCCAAGGTTCCCATGGCACATACACATGCATGTTTGCCTTCTTCCAAAACATCAAAATTGATGCATGGAGGATATATTGACATTTGCATGGATATACATTCAAGTTGTGTGCCTGCACAATTCTCTGAAAACAAATGTGTATATAGAACAATTAATGCACTCATATATCCATATGCATATGTATGTTCTACATGTACGACGTATACCGTATATCCTTTATTTTATTTTTACCAATCATCAACCAAGAGTAAACAAACAACTGTATACTGTAAATGTATGTTAATTCAAACCCTGCAAATAGATACTGCAACTGCAACGTTTTTGTGTACCACTATCATCCACATTGTCATACGCATATAGTAGATACTATTGTCATTACTACTATTATTTCCTGTAATTATTCAGTTCAATAGTCAAACAAAAAAGTATAAAACATCGAAAATGTATCCAGCTTCTTGGATTTCAACACCAGCCAAGCTTCATAAAACTCCAGCAGGCTATGCCTGTCATAATCACCACGAAGCCAACCTGTGAACAGCGACAATCATCAGCTCGGTCTACCCTTTGAAATGGGGAAGCATGAGCTAACTTAATGATTAAAACCCATCAAAATCGGCATGAAGAACCCTGAAAAAATGGAGCATAAGTCAGTCAACATGGAAAGTGACAATCTACAACTGTGAACAACACCATGATTAAACCTGATGATTACCATAAAACCTATTAAGATTGTCCTACTACTATAGAACCCCTTACCCGATGTAGCAATTAGAAAGAATAAACCATTCCCTTCTCAGGACCTGAAGACCCAACGACTCGGTATGACCTGGTACTGGTTGGGACCCCCAGTTTAAAGCGTGTCTATAAACAATCCAACTGGAGATATACCCACGAAAAACCCGACAATAGAGGCTGTAAATCAAAATCATCTCAGTATCATGATAGATAATATGCATAAACAAATAAAAACCTAAAACAGCAAAAACACAAACACCACTTTCTGTTGGTGTACCTGATTTTTGCACTGTGAATCCCCTTTCTTTTGTTGAAACTCCCTGGTCTTTACTTCACATTTACCCATCCTCAGGACCATCAGGACCCACACCTGCTGCTGTGGCGAGATGTGATCACCAAAGACCAATGAGGAGGTACTGACGATCACACTGTCCTTCACGGCAGGCTGGGGCTCAACATTGGTAGTTGGCCGTTGCTAATCGTTAGGACCATTAGCCATCAAAGAAAATCCCCGTCTGTACTCCAACGTGGGGTACAGTCCTGGACAAAAACCGGGATAAAAATGTGACCCCTAACCTTTGAGGTAAGTTTTAAGCTCTAAATTCCTGGCTCCTAACCTCTGAAGCCGAAATCTGACTTCCAACCACCATTTTAAAAAATCTGTGCGAAGTTTTAAAAAATCTGTGGATATTAATAAGTGTAGTGAACCTCCAGGAAAAAAACCTGGTAGTACAGAGGAGGGTTAAAAAAAACACTGACTATATCTACTGTACCAGTTGGATACCTTGTCCATTAGTTGCTGTACATCATGTTACGTCATGTTACATAATGGTACATCATATTACATCGCTCCGGTGGCAAACATACATATGTACTGTGTACTTATATACGTGATACTGTGTGTGCAAATGCAGGCATCTTACGCATGTCTACATACGCAGGTTAAACATCACCTCACATTTGCATTTACAATCATCTACGCATGTCATGACCCTCCAATCCTTTCCCCAGGCCATAGATAGCAAACACCGCCGCCTTGACGATGCCAATGATGACGAAGGCAACGGCAGACAAGCGCTTCAGGGTGGTGGCAATAATGAGGTTCAAACAGAAGGCGTTCCTTTCAGATCATCCATGAAGATCTTGGGATCGTCATGGATTTCATGGGATTCCAATTGGATATTTTGGGAGTTAAAATGATTTTCCTGGGGGTCAGCATGGGATCATCATGGATCATGATAGAGAATCATCTGACGCTCTTTGAGAAAAAAAAACTGCTTCAGGAACTGAACCGGATGAATCTCTGCAACAAAGACTCGGGTGAAGATTATTTCATAAACAGATGAATGGAATCGGTGTGTTTGGTTTCCATGTCCAACAAGACTGATCTGTCCCAAGGGAACTGGTGGAAAAAGATCTGACTGACAAAATCGGGCACCTACTGAGAATGGAGAGCGTCCCCGTCCCCAACAATGACAAGAGGAAATAAGAGGTATATAATTTGAAAGAAATACAAAGGATTCTTCAACCATTGGGGCACCGTAAGCGTAACAGTCAGAAACTTATTCGACTTAGCACCTATGGATCAAGCCAAGATGAATACCCAAACAAGCCACAAAGCGTTCAACAGAATCATAGGCCAATGGGCCTGGTGCCGAGACTGGACTCTCCGACCATCTGGGGGGCAAAAAATGATAGGAGCTGAGTCGTTGTAGGAAAATCAAGCACAAATGAGGCAAAAAATCCATGGCCATGTCTGACTACAAAAGGCCAAGGGCTTTCGCATACCGTTGGGGCCATGTTCACGCACTTGCGATGTAGATTCAGAGGTTCTTGCACAGTCTTGCAGGAACCTGGAAAACAACAAATAGTTTACCGTCATTTGGCCTATTTTCATACCAAATCACAAACCCTGCGCTTGCAGCATGAAAAGATGGGAGGCTGTGTAGACGTATACCTCGATGAGTGACATGCCTACATGGGCTCCCATGCAGGAAAAATCTGTGTTCACAATGTCTGCACTGGCCACTTCTCCATCTATATACATACATGCTAGTCTACCTATATATCTATCGGTTTTTGTGTGTCCACCCCTTTTCGATCCATCCATCCAAGTCAACAACATAGATCTATCATACATTCATCATTGTATGTAACTATCGTAATTATATATATTATAGATATTACGTTTGTATGATACAGATATGTTGCATTGAAAATCTTAGATTTGTTATAATATATCCGCAGAATGTACCTTCCCATCTATTTCATAGTACCTCCCCCAAGCCAGCTACGCCGCCGCAACCGGCGCCTGGAAGGCCAGCCAAATGTCATGCTCCCAGGAGAGAACGACGCTGATCAGTAGAGGCACCAAAGAACATGGAGCTTGGAACATCACAAAGGTCAACACGTCCAGCTTCATACCTGTCACTTTGTTGTCGTCAATTCTTTCATAGATCCATTTAATTATATAGTATGTCTAACTCTAACAGTGTAGCTTGTTTCTTGGAGATTTAAGATTGATGTATATATATATATATATATCATAAGTGTGAGGCTCTATCTTTCCATTTACACATGTAAAATCTAAATATGCATGCTGCATACGATTCTTCGGAACGGCCTGTTGGGTCGTACCAACTCCCGGGTTCCAAGAATAAGCGTATCAAAATCCAATAATAGCATCCTTGACAAATGATTCAATCTTGATGAAGGATCCTCTCCTTGTTTCAGTTTCCTAGCCAGACCTTCGTCAAGTCCTTTCGGTTGGTATGGTATGGCAGCATCGCTCGCCTGCACCAGACATCACCACCTCCCCGATTAGGTTTTTCGAACACTCTGCCATCTGCGAAGTGATCTGCAGAAGAAATCCCGCCCAAACGAAATTGATCTCGCCTTGGCTCGCGTGTCAACCAAAATGATAGCAAGCCGCAAAGATATGGAAAAGTTAGATCGTAATGAAATAGAGGTGAGTGACTGTTCAACTAGAATCCTACTACAATTCTACGAAGTCAAAACCTACTAAAATGGTGGTGAGTCACTGTTCCATCTTTTGAGGTATATCATTGTATATCCCTCTCTGCCGTTGAGTTGAGGTCTGTCAGGTCTGGATTTGGGCCTGTGTAAGGCAACCTCAGAATTTCAACCATTAACCCAAATCACAAGTTAGTCTCTGAGCACTAAAATCGAATGATGCCGACTGAATTTGGGGACCACCAAAAAGTAGAACGATATGAAACGATGAACATGTGTGAGAACATGCGGGTAGAGTTAGTGCTAACAAACATGGCGTTGAATACCCGTCATATGATCTGACAGTTCATATCCAACATGCATTTCAACAAACATAACGGCTACTCGTACATCTAAATTCATCCACTAACCTTTGAGAGAGAGAGGGCATTTCCTGGTGCAAAATCAATCAGGACATGCAACCCTTTGATAGGATTCCCCTTCAAGATTGTGCGCAGGAGTCTCAATAAAAATGATATATCATTAATAACATCATTCTCAAACTGGAAGGGAAAATGCAACACCCAAAGGGTTTGTTGTGTTTCATGGGGGCAGCTGTCTCGTGCGTTTTGGTTACACATATATACATATAACCTATGGTTTTTGATTCTGTTCTTCAGTCCTCGCACTCCCCCTACCCCAGCACAACAATACAACACCTATGAAGTGTTAACAGAAGCACCCCCTCACTAGGCCTCAATTCTGCATCCAATCAACTATTCGATCAACTCAAGAGCAAACACATGTGGTTCGAGTATGTTCGAGTGAAATTTAGGGGTTTCCATATATGGGGGTTACCCCTATTGGTGGATTTTTTCCGCCTTTGACTTTAGTGCTGTGTGACAGCGGTAGAGACAACCAGCTACGCGTGAAATCCCCACCAATGATTGTGATCATGAATTCAAC
>BGPT01003380.1:0-40876 GCA_003297045.1 Symbiodinium sp. clade C Y103 | reverse complement strand
AGCTCCTATAGGCAAAACTTGTGTTTCGATCCTATAGTCTTAAGCTTCTCTTCTTTTGGAAACTTCCGCCACCCGCCTCGTGCGGGTTTTACTTGTACCCCAACATTTGATGGTTCATCATCATTTTCCATCAGGTTCCCTATGACTTGATGGAACTCCATTTTTCTCCTGTCTACAGCAAGCAGCTGATGGTGAAACTCTGCACACAGACTGGCGAGGTTGGATTTTTCTTCCGCACCAATCCGTGTGGAAAATTGTCGGGATATTCTTCGAAGATTTGGAGATTGGTCCAGTGAGCAGCTACTCAAATTGCTGCGCCACTGTACTCTGTCCAGGGTGTTCAAAGGGATTCAAATAGGGGTTTCCTGAAATAGGGGTACCCCCAAATCATCCGTGATTTTCCATTATAAACCATTCAACTATTGGGGTACCCCCATGACTATGGAAACCCCCAAATGGGTACATGGATCAAAAACTGATCTTATGCCCTTCCGTTCACACCAAGCTCAGACCTTTGCATCTTCATCGTGGTATCATTGGTTTTAAACCCATCCCGCCATGTCAATTCTGTTACCCTCTGGTAAACTAACAGTTTGCTATTGAAAAATGGCCATAGAAATAGTTGATTCTCCCATCAAAAATGGTGATTTTCCATAGTTATGTAACAGTTTACCAGAGGGTAATCCTGTTTTAGGATGGTGAAACCTCCAATGTGTTCATGTCAAGTTTCTTCTTAAAGCTTTTGATCCAACCCCCAGGTCCAAGTCGTTCATTGTGGCACACGGCCAACAAAAACGACACTCTTCGACTGGAAGTCGGAAAGCGGCACAATGCCGCCAATCTGATCAATCATGTTAACCCTGGATTGATAAACCCCGTATTTGTGTTTGTGGGGGTTCCCTGACTACCATCTGGTAAACTAACAGTTTGCTACTGAAAATGGCCATAGAAATAATGATGGATTTTCCCATGAAAAATGGTGGATTTTCCATGTTTTTCCATAGTTATGTAACAGTTTACCAGAGGTTAAATGGCACCATCCAATTACTTAGTTGGCACACTCCTGGCTTGATCATCCTAGAGGTTGATTACATATCCCAGGTGCGGCCATACGAAACAACGTTGTTTCGAGTGGGACACGATCTTTCTATGTCGTTCTTCGTCAAAACTCGAAATGAATCATAGTTTTAGAGTATAATGTGGGTAAAACAATAATAAACCACCCATTTTGGAATGGTTTATACCACCTATTTATGGTGATTTGGGGGATGGTTTATTATTGTTTTACCAAATTCATAGTTGGTAAAACTCCTAGTTGTTGTATGTGACCCGTTGTCTTCCCATCTCGTATCTGGCCAAGTCAATACGCCACAAGGAATTGCAAAGCAAATGGCATCTTTCCTGCTGAACCATAAGTTTCGATTGCGATACTTCAACATTTGATTCCGTTTCTTACCTGAAACAATATTTGATGGACTCTTCCAAGGCCACGTAAATGTTTTTATTTTTTGGACCCCACAATTCTTCCCACGACGAGCTTCAAAGCTTTTTGGTGCAGCACAGCGCCATAGCGGTCCGCCCATCAGAGCAACTCACCCTGACGTAGCACCTCCTGGTCACAGACAGCTACCGAGGTGATTTGTTAAAGGAAAAAAAACTGGTTACCCTTTCGGAAAACGAACCTGGCTTGTTTTGGATAATGTTCTCCAGTGCTTTTCTCCATCAAAACTTGAAATGCCCCAGGCTGCAGATTGAATAGATGAACAATAATTCCTTCTGCTACCCTGTGCAATCCCGATGCAAAACATACCCCCCAGAACCGATGGTTTAGTCTTGGAGCCTGTCACTTTGGGGGCCCACATGAGCTTTTGGGGTACCCCAATTGTCGACAAACCCACCAGTCATTGGTGAGCCCCTTGCTGAATGGCAAGTCTAATCAAACTATGAACATCTATGAGCTATGTCACAGTGTAGATTCAACCCATTCAATTCAACTCCAAGCGTCTTCTGCCAGAATTGCCTGATTCGCATCCTGCTGGCCGCCTCGTCCCGACGCCGTAGCTTTGGCGTTGCGGCCGAAACGGCCACGGCTTTGGTAGAAGATGAAGTCCTGCCATCAACCGAGCGGCACCAAACCGAATGGGTCATCAAACATGGCCAACCTCTAAAGACCTGGGCCCCAAAAGCATGAAAAAACGCTGTCGCTTTAGTATAGGACGTACTTCTCCTATCACATGCTCAAACGAAGCTCTGGAAGACCTTAGGATGGTGAATTCATCGCTTGCGAACCATTTTTTGTTTTTTTTGTTACATTTCCATTTTTGGTTAATGACTTCCCCAGGTTGCCAGTTGTTAAGTTGTTAGCCCAGTACCATTCCGCTCCTGGGTTACCCAGTTTGTGGCATCTGATTCACCATTCACAAAGGTTTAAGCAAGCCCATCCATTTGATAATTCGCAATCATTTCGCCTTCACGAAAATAGAAACATCATTCACTCATATTCACTACTCAGCTACTCGGTGACGACCTACCATATCATTTTTTGGCAAGGGTTTTAAGGTTCTATCCTTTTGGAGCTTGACATAAGTGCCCTTCACCAACCCATCAACCCGCCTGCCCATCAACCCATCAGGCACGGTCCTCCGTGTCCGCGCGAAACTCCTGGCGCGTCACCACTTTCGCCAACAGCCCCTTGCGGCCCGGCAAGCGGAGCCACTCGTGGCCGTTGCGCGCGATCATCTCCTTGGTGCAGCAGGACGTGGTAACGACTATCCCGTTGGGTGAGTCTAAAGATGGTGCTTTCACCAGGGAAAATGGTGGTTTGGCCATGGTTAGTCCATGGAAATTGGAAATTTAAGCTGATTTTAGCACCCAAAATTGGAATTTCAAGGGATAGAACCTCAATTTCTGGCAATTCTCCTGCAGGAAAAAAATATGAAGCACTGGAACCAAATGGGATACTCATCACTTATGCACTTTACAGATCATCTCAGTCTATCCAGGTACGAACATATAGGGTTGGCCCTGTGTGCAACATCACAATTATCATCCAAGTACCTAGTTTCCGTATACCTTTTGGTAATTTGTTACAAACCTATATGGAACATCACAATATTGTTAAGAACGATAAATCACGAACTAAATGGATCTAGAGGAGCCATCTATACCAGAGGGCATCGGCTTTTAAAACTCAGAAAACAACCATGGCTGTAGCCCATGTAGGAAGCCCACCCTGCTAACCCATCAGAGGTTGTCAAATGCACTGGCATGTACTGGCTGAACACGCTGAACATATGCGATCTCCATGAGATACCAAGGACTGATGCATATCCAAAGAGCTTCTATGCAACGATGCTCAACACGTCATCAATTTTTGTTTCTTTAACTTGTATTCACTTATACACGGATTTGCAATCCAAAGAGATTGGCTCAAACCAATTGATTGATGATCCCATTATCATCCCTCAGCTGTACTGGGTTCCAAACAAGGTTGTTCTGAGCCTTAATTCTTTATTTGGCTCCCAGATATGGCTTACCGGACATCTTATCCCAAACCATCTGGATGCTAGCAGAAACTATTCAATTTCATTGGCTCATGTTCCTATTAAAACACCAGTGGGGATTTCCCAGCCATGTTCGATGACACCAGATGGTAATCACTTCCTTATGCTTATATCATCTTATATCACTGATATTTCCATTCTAGACCCATGACATCACCAGTTTTGCCACTGAATTCCTCCATTTTTTGTGCTAAAAACCATACACCATCCTGGAAGTCAAGGCACAGGATGCCGCTTGCGCAGCTGCAAGACGTGTCGGCAGTGCTGTTTCCGCGCCGCGTCCAGGTCTGAAAGGATGGGAGGAATCCTCAGACCATGGGTCCATGCTGGTGTCCATGCCATACTTCACTTGAAAAATGGTGATGTCATGGGTCTAGAAAGGGGGATTTAAAGGATACAAAAGATATGAGAAAGTGGTTGCTATCTGGTGTCATCAAACGTGGCTGGGACATTCCCAACTTGAATGTGTTTTGTTTTTGAACTAAATGGATCTAAATATATCTAAATGGTGAATTTTCCAGCAGACCGTATTTGATTCCCAGAAGGCAATAGACGTATAAATCACTAAATCTCTATGGCCCTATGGATTGATGTCCATCCCCTCGTTATGGGCAATTCACTCAAGTGTTTATCATTTGTGACAATTGCACATGTGATTACCCCATAATTAGTAATATTGGAGGTGATGTGCAAGTCTTTATGTATATATAGTATATGATAGTATATTACTATCTATTGTGTATATATATATATACGATTATATACGATTATATCATTATATAAGCAATGTAATGTTACGCGCTGACACCATCGTTTGCCCAAGAATTCAAAGGGCATTATATGATGATATATGAAAGACTTCTTACTATCCTTCAACATCTATCTACTTCTCACCATTTAGGGTAGGGGGGTCGGGGGGCACTGTGACATCTTTATCAAGCATGTCATGTTACGGTACGGATGTGTCAGAGCTTCAGCCAGTGGGTCTCATAGCTCAGTTGGTTACAGTGTACGGCTAATAAACGCAAAGTTCGTGGCTCGAGCCCGCCTGGAACTACTATGATGCTCCTTCCGGGTCCGGGCAAACGACAGCGTTTGACCGTAATGTTACATAAGACGGATTGCATGATATTGTAATATACATTCACGGATTGTTACATGTATGTTACCAATAGAAAGCAGTACCAATTGTTTTACCCAAGTGGTCGCCATGGATCCAAAGCCAGTATGGCATATTTTGTGTGGGATTGCCATCATGGAGGTCATCATGATCTTATGAGGATATAGTGATAAATATACTGTTCACCCCTAAATAGCCATGGAGTTGCTTCAGTTTGTGACTCATAATTTTTCGCTAATCCACCTATAATAGTTAACAGTTAACCATACTCCACACAATCGCTCACCCATTGGCTAATCCCATAGCCAATTTCGAAACAGAATTTCTGCCGCTGGGTGACACTTTCAGCCCATGCACTCGTCCCATAGGCAACTCCCAGGGGCGATGGATGTACTCAGTGGGACACTGCGACAGGAAGGGCAACCAGCGGCGCACGTAGGAGCCTAGGGCGCCCGTGTCAGGTCCGTTTTGGCAAAGAAAATGGGGCTTAAACCATGATAAACCCACCTAAACCACCAAACAGGAGATCTTACCGACGTACATTTTCTATGGGGTGTAACCATGAAACTGGGATAAAGAAAACCACCGGTTACATATCACATATATTAATTTGGGGCAATTCGTTTACATCCCTATTACAGTAAAAATTAAAGTATATAACAATTGATACAAATTGAATCATCAGAGCTAGTGTCAAATTTGGCCATGCTCACCTTGTTCCAACTGGTTGTGGGTCAGAATTGGGACACCAATGGATTCGCACAATTGATCATTTGGGGGTTTCCATAGTGGGAGTACCCCAAAGTGGATGGTTTACAATGGAAAATCACATTAAAATGGATGATATGGGGGTACCCCTATTTTAGGAAACCTCCATTTGTTGGTATGAATTCATCAGATGTTTTTTGTAATTCTAGCTTGGACCCATATCCAACTGGCAGCAGAGCCCACTTCAGAGATCAGTGGCCGTCAGGGTCGCAACTCTTGGCCGCGTTCACGGGATGTAGGACCTCATTTCTTTTTTCCCCTGACCATCAACATGGAAAATCCCATAGAAAATCCCATAGAAATTGAGGTTTTAATAGGACATGCATCTGCAAATGGGGGAGTGTCCATTGCCATGTTTGATTACCAAAGGGTTCAACTTCAAACCCTACTAAATTTCAACCGAAGACCTTGTCTTACGAGTACTAGGATGATCCAAGGAAGTGAGACAGATATTCGAGCAAACCGACCTAGTGCCATTCAAGTTGTGAGGAGATACCCTCTGCTTATTTAACATAGCCATGGAAAATCCCCTATAAATGGAGGTTTCAATGGGAAAATCATTCAAAATTAGCCATTTTCCATGGCTATATTAGAGAACCAGAGGGTACATTGAACCATTCAGCAATGACAACATTAGTGAAGGATCATCCAGGTATAGAGCCACGGCTAGTCCACTAGTGATCTCCAGTGACCCCATGGTCGCAACCCCGTTTTTCCGTATGGGAAACTCATGGGAATAGGGATACCATCATTGGGAACCCCCACATTCCATGGACATTGACATTGACAACGCATTTCCGATCGTTGAAACCAGATGTAGCCAGTGATGGGGATGCTGTGGACGCAACTGGCGGATTGCTAGTGCACACGCGCTAAACTATGCTAAACCATTCATGGACGGCATGCGATGTCATACTGATGAAACCAAACTTCCACGAAAACAAACCAACCCATGTGCACCATGTATGGTATATACATGCTGACACATGCCCTGTTCAGAAATGTAGATAAAACTATGCTATCCACAGAGCATCAGAGAGGATATCCACCCAAGGAATGGCAAGTTATAGTGGATTTTCCCATTAATAGCATGGTGATTTCCCATAGTTATGTAACAGTTTACCAGGGGGTACCAATTCCCGGTGGCCCCGCGGTCAAGTGACGAACTCCCATTGATCAGGTCCAGAATGGCCACCATTTTGCCACATGAAGCTGTTAATAGCGACATCGGCATCCACCAGAGTCCACTCGAACCACTCCTCAGTCGCCGTTCTACAAGAGAAAAACATCTGGGATATTCTGGGTAGATCAATATATGGATAATCCATGATTTTAAATGGTGTTTAATGGAAATCTAATCGGATAGGATGTATTACCAACACTGTTATAGTTAGCTAAATTGGTGAACATCACTTCCAAAACTGTTGGGCTTATGGTAGATGTATCAAACTATGTCATGGTGTTTGCAAGCCAACTTATAACTGAGGGGCACCAACCTGTAGAACAAGGGTTGACAATACCTTGCCCCGTTCTAATAAGAAACACAAAAAAGGTGAATGCAAGGGATACAATCACATATCTGGGATCATAGAATCATAGAATGAATGAATTCCATTCCTCTCAAAAAAGACAACAAACAAGCCAATAATGGAACCCATCTATCTGGCTGAATTATAGTGATTCACCATAACTGGAACGTTTGGCTATTTGAAGATGATTCCCATTGCCATTCCCATCGGTCCAGTGACGTGACAACGAGCTCATAATCAGATTCATCCAGATATTATCCCATTGAGGCCAATCATAGCAAAGTATATAATTACCAATTATATATCTGGGTAAATTATAGTAATTCACTAATTTGAATTAAGGCCATTTGGGGAGGATTCCCCTATACTAACCATATATTCCAGTGAGGTCACAGTGAGGTCGTTATAATTTACCTAGAATATACTACCATCTGTGTTGTTTAAATTCCCAATGTTGTTGTTTAACCCAATGTTAACCCCCCATTTTTTGCCAAGCAAAGCATCGAGACCACGTTTCCAACTGATATCCAAATACTCGATCAGCATCTGCGCAACAACGTGCCGCAAGTAGTTGGGAATCCAGCCCACCTGTGGGTTATTTGATGCCATTTATAGCGCGGACAGAATAAACCAACAATGATTGAGGTCCCCTCATGTACCCTCCAGTAAACTAACTATCATAAGTATAGACCAATAAATTCAATGATTAAAACATATCAAATGTATAACAATGATGATGTGCTTTAGCAAAGTGAATTTAGCAAAAAGTAGGAATTATCATGGTCTATTCTTTTCATCTGGGTCTGAAAATGGGGGAAGGTATACTTCCCCAGTCATGGTTTATGTTCTCTTGGGACCATAATCCCTGCGAAGATCAAAGTCAAAGAAGTTCCCTCTAAGCAAAACAAAACGCAAGGAGGATAGTGATGGATTCACAATACCTGTACCATACGTGTATATGATAAATATAAATATTATGTATATAGTATATATCTATATGGATGGATTGATGGATATGGATTGATATTCATGGAACATATTTGTTGGTGAACATGACAAGCATGTCCAAGTTTCGTTGGTTAGGAAAATATCCCCACTGTTGGCTGGTTATACCTGGTTACTCTACAAATACACCATTTCCACTCCAGAGGCGATCCAAAACCATGCGTTCTGCCATTGAAAAAGGACCAACTTTGGAAGATTTCGGTGTCGTTCATTTTAAGAACCTCCCTTGTATAGGTTCTGGAATTACCTAATTATTGTTTATACATGTTCTACCCGAACCATATTTGGTTAGATACTCACGTCTGGGTTTTCTTTGAAAGGGACTGGTTAAAAATAGGGTATTCTCCAAGGGATTATCATCATTCTGTCCCGTCGAAAATTTCGTTGCGGTCGAACCTCCGATTTTGTGTGCAGACCCATGAAAGTTGCAACCACATACCCTCTGGTAAACTAACCTAGCTATTGAAAATGGCCATTTATAGTGGATTCTCCCATTAAAAATTGTGATTTTCCATAGTTATGTTATTTTACCGGGGGGTACCTGGTTAAATCACCACAAGGCCATGAAGGTTTGTCTGAATACAGGGTACAGTACTATGATGAGATTGCCAAGATTGGGGAGGGATACCCCATTTTCAGACAAACCCAACTATCATATGAAGTTTGGTCATACATTTCATTGCATCCAACAAAACATCTGATTTGGGAACTAAAACCATTTGGTTTGCTCAATTTTGATTATACACATAGATATAATATGATCATGATATAATATCAATCGACTGTATCATGCAGTCTTGTCCAATCTGTTACTCGACCTATTATTCCATCTATTGTCCCATAAGTTGATGGCACAAATCTATAGCACCCCCCGGGTCAAAAAAATGGTAAGCGATCTAAAAATTGTGACAGTCGTCTTCCTTTTCTGCATCTAACATCATCTAACCATCGGTATATCTAACCAAGGTGCCATAGTGACATAATCTAAATCATGATCTAAATCTGGGTCATCAAAGGTAATCTAAGCAATTTACCATGTGGAGGTTTCCTAAAATAGGGGTACCCCTAAGACATCCATTTTAGTAGGGGTTTTCCCTTATAAACCATCCATTGAGGGGTACCTCCATTTATGGAAACCCCATGTGGCACAATCTAAACTGCATCTAACCTTGGGGGTTACCCACCTCGGTGAATCCATACCCCAACGGCCTGCCAAAGCTGTTGCATCGCCGCATCCACCAATGGGAACCCGGTGGTGCCTCCACACGAACGGCGGATAAAAAATCAACGAAAAAAAATGATTGAAATTTGGTTTCTACTATGGGGTGCCAAATTGTTTGGATTATTTTTCTTATTCCATTTGGTGTTTTTCTTTCTGTTTTGATCTTGGGGCCAGGATTCTGCAGGAACTGTTGTGCAAGGGCCATGTTTTCGACACAACTTCACGCTGCTATTCACAGTTCGCGCTACAATTGCTACTGCTTGTGGCCACACTTGGGTTAGTTTAAGGTTGGTTTCGGGTCTGTTTAGGGTTGGTTTGCAGTTTATTGAAGGCTTGGGTGATTTAGCGCTGGCTTAGGGTTTATCTAGGGTTGGTTTGGGATGTATTTCCGGTTGGTTTATTGTTTCTCGAGGGTTGGTTAACCACCATACTCCCATGGAAAAAAAACACGATATGGAGGTTTCCTAAAATGGGCGTACACCCAAATCATCCACTTTGATAGGATGTTCCATTATAACCCATCCATTTTGGGGTACCCCCATTTCTGGAATCTGGAAACCACGATATTTCGCAGGTGTCATCAGCAGTTCCGCTCGTTCCGGGGCCTCGTTGCCATCGCTTCAGCTGCGCGGCTGTACCGCTCCAAATCTGCTCCTCGTGCAGGCGTCAAATCTGACAGGTTCAACCTGAAGTTAGGGATTTATTGATGAGGATTTACCATCTGGTTATTTAACAGTTCGTCATGGAACATCCCCCAACAAAAATGGAGGTTTCTAGCTGGGAAAATCATCCAAAATTAGCCAGCTATTCGATGGCTATGTTACACAACCATGAGGATTTAACAACAAAAAAGTCATTTTCGAGGGATGGAATGAGTGATAGATATCAATAATACTGGGCTGTGAAATCTTGAAAGACCCTACTGTAATATCTCAGGATATTCCTTCAATTGATGGGGATTTAACCAACAAGAATGGTGATACGATGTGGGTATAATGAGTGATGCGGATCTAACATGGGAGTTTTACATGATCTTAACCACCTAATAAGGAGTTAGCCATGAAACAACTGGATGTCAATTTGGGATCTAACATGATCTAACATGATCTAACCATTCACAAAGGGTTGAAAATTGGTTCATTATTATTCCATATCTAAGTCGGGTATACCCATGTATACTCCACGTATAACTGCATATATTGCAGATATCTGGATAAATCGTTTCATAATTCACTATCCTGAATTTTCCTGAAATAAGGCCAGAATCAGTTGCGGATACAATTACCCCATATTACTCCTTCAAGTCATGACTACAGTAACATCAAGTTAGGTTTATGTCGATATCCATCCATTAAAACCTCCATTTACATGGGATTTTCTATTGCTATGTTAAATAACCAGAGGGTACAATGTTTGAGTTTATGCCGTGGAAGATGCTGCGTCCACACTTCCAGAGCAATTGTATAGCTAGGAAAAATCGACTTCGAGCCACAAATTTGTCGGATTTGAGGTGTGAAAGGGGCTACCCTCCGGTAATTAAACGTGGCAATTGGAAATCCACTATAAATGGAGGTTTTAATGGGAAAATCATCCACAAATAGTGGATTTTCCATTGCCATGTTTGATTACCAGAGGGTAGTGGTTTTGCTGAGCCAACCCATGAGCAACCTGTAGCAAATTTGGGGCTCAAATCCCGGAACTAGGATGGAAGGGTGAGTCATTGAACTCCCATCTTGAAACTTTTGAATGAACGAATTCAAACATTTGATCTGTGGGTATCATATGAATCCAAATAGCCTCCGGTAATCAAACGTGGCATTTGAAAATCCACCATTGATAATCATTTAGGGGATTTTTCCACTTGGTTTTTCAGCATGTCTCCCATTAACACCGCCATGAACTGAGGGTGATAGCACATTTGCAAATACACCCAAATCATATGGTTGCTGATATTTATCGCATTATTATCCCAACTATTTCCAAAAAATGTTTGCTATGTGTTTAATCCCCATATCATTACAAACATCACCATCACCAAAAAAAGCCTTTGATTCATCACCATATTACGGCGGCATAACCTCAACAGAAAGCCAGGAAAATGACTTCAGCATGGGCATGGAGCCTTTCCCGCTCTCCTCGTACTGTGGCCGAAGAGAGGTGACTGGCAGAGATGGAAATTCCTTGGGGAAATGGCAGGGCTGGTGATGCTGAAGAAATGATTGCCCTATTCATATGCTATAGATATGCTATAGATTGCCCATTGAGTTTGATGATTTCCCTATTCAAATTGGTGATTTTCCACGGTTATCTGAAATATTCTGATCTGAAATATTCTGAAAAATAGCAGAGGGTAATGGCAGAATCTCGTGGATTCTGCATTGACAGACTGGATGACAGGGTCCTTCATATTTTCTCTGTCAACCAGTCCTGTTTTGGGGGTTCACCGGTTCACCACAGTGGTTCACCACACAAAACAACCACCGTGTCTGTTCGATCAACCGACAGACATAGCTATTGAAAATGGCTATAGAAATAGTGGATTTTCCCATAAAAAATGGTGATTTTCCATAGTTATGATGTTAGTTTGCCAGAGGGTAATCATGTTCCGGGAAATCATCATTGTCAGGATTTCTGTCAGAATATCAACACTCAACTTGGATGATCATCATTGATAATCCCAGAAATATGGAAAGAAATTGAAACCAACAGCTACATGACTTCAACTTCACTGCTAAGCTCCAACTACGCTGAAAAAGATGCCACCCAAAAAACACAGCATCCCGCGCAAAAGAAACAACGCTTAAGTCCGCCAAATTGCTATCTTCTAGACTTCGCACGTTTAGAAAATGCTCACTTCGAATATTTTTTTAAGAGTCTAAACTGGCAATGGAATTTGTGTCTCTCCAGGTTGGATGTTACATGTATTCACCAAATTCAGGGTAGTTGCTTTTTGTTTGATACACTGGTATCTTCATAAATCACCATAAGGTTGTTGAATAGTTCGAACATTTTGGCATCGTTCCATATAATTAACCACCCCAATCCAATTCCCATCATTCCAGTGACTTCTGCTACCCGAGGGCGTCATGATCTCCAGGCAACTGACTGACAACTGGTAATTCAACACACAGACTCAGGTAATCAAACATGAAACCAAACAAAACAAGTACATATGGTGGTATAAACGGTGGATTTTGAACTTCTGTCAAGTTGGATGAGTACACAACATTTCAACACTATGTACATATTTCATGTACATATATACATAATTCATGTACATATATATATATATATATATATTGGGGGGTTCGTGAACTATCTATTCTAAACTTTTTTTTGGCAATATAAAGCGAATACATACAGGTTTTCAGCACATAAGCTGAAGAGGCCAAAAGTCCACATTAACAGGTGGTTTAGACGACGTAAAACCGTAGGTATGTCCACATATTTTGCTGCATTTTGACATCAATTGTCCACATATTTTCTCACATGTTGGCATGCATTGTCCACAAAAAATGCCCCTAATGTCCACAAAAAAGGTGCCTAAAGTCCACAAAAAAAGGGCCTAATGTCCACAAAAAAAGTGCCTAATGTCCACAAAAAAGGTGCCTAATGTCCATAAAAAGGTGCTGCTTATTGTCCACAAAAAAAACCTAATGTCCACACAAAAGGTGCCTGATGTCCACATTAAAAGGTGCCTAATGCCGAAAAGAAAGGTTCCTAACGTCCACAACAAAACCTGCGTCAAAGTNCCACACAAAAGGTGCCTGATGTCCACATTAAAAGGTGCCTAATGCCGAAAAGAAAGGTTCCTAACGTCCACAACAAAACCTGCGTCAAAGTCCACAGCACATGCAAAGTCAACACACGAGACATTGCGCAGACATTGGTGCGAACATTGGGCGGACATTGGTGCGGACATTGGTGTGGACATTGGTGCGGGCATGGTTGCGGACATTGGCGATGGCATTGTGCGAACATGATAGCGGACATTGGCGCGGACAATGTGCGGACATTGGTGCGGACATTGGTGCGGACATTGGTGCGGACATTGGTGCGGACATTGGTGCGGACATTGGTGCGGACATGGTTGCGGACATGGTTGCGGACATGGTTGCGGACATTGGCGCGGACATCATGCGGACATTGGCGCGGACATGGTTGCGGACATTGGTGCGGACATTGGTGCGGACATCATGCGGACATTGGCGCGGACATGGTTGCGGACATGGTTGCGGACATGGTTGCGGACATGGTTGCGGACATGGCTGCGGACATCATGCGGACATTGGTGCGGACATGGTTGCGGACATTGGTGCGGACATGGTTGTGGACATGGTTGCGGACATTGGTGCGGACTCTGGTGCGGACATTGGTGCGGACATTGGCGCGGACATGGTTGCGGACATTGGTGCGGACATGGTTGTGGACATTGGTGCGGACATGGTTGTGGACATTGGCGCGGACATGGCGGACATTGGTGCGGACATTGGTGCCGACATTGCGCGGACATTGCGCGGACATTTGTGTGGACATTGCACGGGTTGGTGTGGACATTGGTCTGTGCGTGTGGGTGTTTTTTGCGGACATCGGCGCNGACATTGCGCGGACATTGCGCGGACATTTGTGTGGACATTGCACGGGTTGGTGTGGACATTGGTCTGTGCGTGTGGGTGTTTTTTGCGGACATCGGCGCGGAATTTGTGGACATTGCGGTAATTTTTCTCGTTTTTTTTTGCGGACTTTGGTGTGGACATTGGTGCGGATTTGTGGTGAAATAGATAGTTTTTGAACTTTTCAAATAGATAGTTTCTAAACTTTAACTATCTAATGCCCATGTTTTTTCTGTTATTTTTGTTGATAAAGAGACCTTAAGTCCACAAGTCAGAAACCCAACTCTGGTTCATTCTGCATGCCATTTACCCCTCGGGTATTTTACGGCACCAGGCAGGCCTCCAGAAGCCACGTCGGACGAAACCCATTACCGGGCACTTGGCAAACTCAGCAGCTGGTCTGCTACTAGCTACTATAGGGCTAGGCTTTCCAGAAATCAAACACGGCACCAGCACAATACACACTTCCCACCCAATACAAAATTGGGCATTCAAGACAGTGGCATCACATCAGGTTACATTTGTCCTAGCCCAGGAAAAAATACCTAATGTANACAATACACACTTCCCACCCAATACAAAATTGGGCATTCAAGACAGTGGCATCACATCAGGTTACATTTGTCCTAGCCCAGGAAAAAATACCTAATGTACAGATAGTCACATAGTCGTCACATAGGGACATGTCACATGGAGTCACTATCATCTGGCATGCATTGCATTTACATCTAGTTGATTCATACTTTGCGTCAGGCAGACAACTGCATATGGACAGGACAGCTGTGTATCACATTCATGTTACATGCAAGATTTGGCACGTTACATGTACAGATTCNAGAGCATATAGCGAGCAAAATGTGCGCCGGCCGCGTTCATTCCTGTACGATGCGCACGTTGTACATGTCGTGTAACTATGACACATTGCGTATATAACGGGAAAACCAGGGAAACCAGTCCCAGCTGTGGAACACAAATTTTGCGCATGGGCCCTTCGCCAAAGGACTGGTGGAACAACTCGTGGAATATAAAACAAACTGCAATGTTGCCTCAACAATAAAATCCTAATTGAAAAAACCACGTAGACCCCCCCAGAAGATCGGAATATTTAGNACAACTCGTGGAATATAAAACAAACTGCAATGTTGCCTCAACAATAAAATCCTAATTGAAAAAACCACGTAGACCCCCCCAGAAGATCGGAATATTTAGTTTTTTCTGCTAGAATGTGAAGAAAAGATGTGGACATTGTTGCCAACAAAACAATTATGTGGACTTTTGCTGCCAAAATTAAGGGCCAATACGTGGACAATTTGCTGCCAAAATGTTGGAAAATATGTGGACTTTTGCTGCCAAAACTAGGGGCCAGTACGTGGACAATTTGCTGCCAAAATGTTAGAAAATATGTGGACTTTTCCTGCCAAAATTAAGAGAAAATGTGTGGACAGTTTGCTGCCAAAATGTCAGAAAATATGTGGGTTTTTGCTGCCAAAATTAAGAGAAAATGCGTGGACATTAGGCACCTTTTTGTGGACATTAGGGGCGTTNTGCCAAAATGTCAGAAAATATGTGGGTTTTTGCTGCCAAAATTAAGAGAAAATGCGTGGACATTAGGCACCTTTTTGTGGACATTAGGGGCGTTTTTTTTTGTGGACAAATGGCACCTTTTTTGTGGACATGAGGTCGTTTTAACTCTTTCATACTCTGCAAATATGGCTGACGTTTTGAAAGTTTAGAAGGCATGTCATTAGATAGTTTCCGAACCCCCCAANTGGACATGAGGTCGTTTTAACTCTTTCATACTCTGCAAATATGGCTGACGTTTTGAAAGTTTAGAAGGCATGTCATTAGATAGTTTCCGAACCCCCCAATATATATATATATATGGGTTTGTCTGAAAATAGGGTACCCCTGAGTTCCAATGGACTATTATCATTATCCCTATCAAAATCTTCATTTGGAGGGTATACCACATTTTCAGACACACCCATGTATACATAGATAGATAAATACATGGGATTTACTGTACAATGTGATGTACTAGCATGATTGGATGTATAATGAGACATATCATGGGATAGCCTAGGATTTATGGAGCTTCATGCCCCAAATTATGGTATGTATAATAGTTTTTGACCCATCCCAATTTACAGGAGACCATCGTTTTGGTTTTAAGTCCAAAGACAGAAGGGGGGGGGTGCTGGAATGCTTGACTTCATCCAATTTGAGTATCACACATACAAAATTTTGGACATAGTCCAACAGCAACAAAAAACAATGTCAGCTACAGCATTGTGCAGTACATAAAGATCTTGTATTAATTGAAAGAGGTGTGGTGCAGGAAGCTATCCTGAGGTAGGGTTCGATTTGTCAAAGCCTTGGATATTGGTGTGACGTTTGTTCTTGCTGCTACAGTACGGGTTGCAGTCATGGTACAATATGTTGCTGCTGCTGCTACTACTGCGGTTGCTGTTGCGGTTGCCTCTCTTTCTGGGGCATCCCCTTCTGACCGATTGAGGGAGCGGCTACGACTGTCAGCTTCAGAATGTCTGATGCACACGACTGGCCAAGTGAACACAAAACATGATGGGAATCTCACATATATCATGTTAGTCCATATTATAGCATGTTTTGGATGGTCCCGCCTCCCTTTGTCTGGGTCAAACCGCCAAAGCCTCAAATTCACCATCATTTGAGAGTTCTGGGTATGGATCAAATATGATGTATTCCAAACACATAGATTCTTAATTAATATACAATATCAAGAAAAATCATAAAACAATATTCACTAGATGTTCCATATCTTAAAAAGTTGACAACAACAAACACATGATTTATGAAGTTTATTCATACTAAACATATTACGTATATATATATATGATATACAATATAATCATAGATATACATGTATTGAATATGGAATATCTCAGTTAACATAAAGATGTGACAATTCCGTGTCGCCCTGGGCCTCCAGCTGATGACGTCGGATATCCACGCTCCTGCCATGGGTCTGATCGCAGAAACAGCTCTGTTCATGGCTTAAAAATCAAAAAAATGCATTGAAATTCCAGATTTCATGGCCACAACCTATGAAATTCCATATTTCAGGGGCATGAACTTGATGAACATGCAAATGTTCCAGCTATGACTTGGGGTAACAGCCACCAGCCAGGTGCTGGCTGTAGCCAACCGTCCTCCTCTGGTCGCCTCGACCTGCCAAGCTGAAAACCACCAAGTCGAATCACCAGCCAAACAGGCATAGCCATAGCCGAGCGAGTTGTGGGACAACTTTGGAGTCACGGAGATGATGTTTGTGGGTCACCCTTTACGGCACCGGAAAGTCACCGGGGGGTCACCAGATCCATTGTTTCTGCCTCGTGGTAAACATCAGTAAAGCGAATAAGCAACCAACCCATGAAATGACCATAGTTTGTAAAAACATGGTTCAGAAGTTCAGAACATGTAAAACCATCCCCAGATGGTAGGTGATGACTTATTGGCTTTCCCACAAAAAAGGCCCAAAGAAACGCAACAATCAGAGCCCAAAAATCCCTGCGATGGCCCCAGCTCATCCACAAAAGGAGTGCGCCTCAACTCCTGCAAGCCCTGGTCCAGAGGTGCGTTGTTTCGAACGTCGAACATGTGGAGAAAATGATGGAACACGATGATTCATCATATATTCCAATCTGTGATTACTATGATTACTATGATTACTATGATTATTATTTACTATCTGTATTATTTACTATGATTCAAAGAAGAGCTAAAACATGTTTGCAACTCTTTGCTTGAGAAAATGGTCCATACAGAGATGATTTACCAATCTTGAGAACAGTGATTTTGCGTAGCTACATTGAATTATCCGAGGGTACGATGATTGTTCTGGCACTTTCTCCCTCACTCGAGTGATTGAATGGTTGCAACAGAAGGATATTTTCTATACTGCAGGGGATATGCACATTGCCTTGAAAAGTCCTTGACATCTAACTATCTATCTCTCTCATTCTCTATCTCTCTCTATCTATATATAATATTCTATAATTGTATCAAACACATGCAATACCATCTTCTCAACATTTCTTACTTAAGGTCCAATCTTGAGAGTTTTGCACCATCTTAAACTCAATCATAAATCATAACTTTTAAGTAGCGGGGTAAGACCCAACTTCCAGCTCCCAGGGTCCCAAGTCCCGCCTGCAAATGTGGGGTGGGCCGCTGCGACACTGCAGGTACACGCGGCACGCCGCCAGGCGGCCTGCGCCACTAAAAATAGCCCTATCCGATCTCATTGTAGTGGTTGCTTGATAGGTTTGCCTACCATGGGTTCTAATAATCCCCAATAACCCAGGTAGTATAACTCCTCATAACCAGTTACAGTGACCTAAACCAGGGTATTTTTACCCCATTGGATCGGTTGCGGCCAGATTTTAGAGGTAAACCATGGTGATTCCCTGGATTTTTAGAGGGTTCCTCTAATCTGAGGGACCCGAGGTCCGGAAGTTCCGAAAACTTCGGACCTCATGGACTGCCTCATCTGGTTTTTTCTGGTAATCATTCCCCCCTCGCAAACTCTGATTTACCAGTTCTTGCTTTCTGTTCTAAACCTCTGATTATGTCAAAATAGCTATTGAACATGGCCATAGAAATATTTTTCCAACAAAAATGGTAATTTTCCAGTTCGCTATGTGAGTTTACCAGAGGGTATTTCTTGTGGTTGAAATTGCCATATTCCATCCATCTGACTCCAAACTTGGATAAACGAAAACACAAGCACCTGGGCCGTGCGTGGGCCGGCGCCGGAAAGCGCTCCTGAAGCGAAGATCTGATGATGTGACGGAACTTCATCCGGGATTCACCCCTGATATCATTCCTCTGATATCCCAAAGATACAGTGAAATCCAGTGCGAAATCAGGATTTTATTTGGGTTGGTATCTATAATGCTATGGGTGGAAGGGATTACAGTAATGCACCAACCTGCAGCCTGATATGAGATGGGCAAGTTCGATGTCGCGGCGAAACTTTCCCCTGGGTCCTCCTGTGACATGGCAGTAGAGCTGCACAACTGGGAAGCCCAGTCTTCTCAACACTGGAACAGATCTGCAAGCGATTGTTGGGACATATTGGGACTAGATGGATTCACCATGGTGAACATCAAAGTAAACAATCTGCTGGCATCTGCTGGCATCATCCATAGATTCTGCAGTGATTCTGCAGTGATTCTGCTATAATCAGAATCAATTTGCACGTTAAAGTTTTGACCTTCGAAACCTTCAATCCACACTGGGCGCGGAAGATCGGCAATGACTCGATGGAGAATTCCGTGGCAATTGCTTCAAGTCAGTCAGAAATACGTCAAAGTTTACCATGTCTGATTTTCATCCAACATTTGAAGCATTATATATGATTTAACATCGTTTCACCAACTTTTCAAGAGAACTCCCCAGAAGTTGAAAATAAACTGTGGAAGAAGACCATTCGTTCAGTAGTGAACATCAAAACATGGCTGGGAATTGTAGTTGTGGAATGTTGTGAATGTTCATCCATCAAACAATGATACAAAATTTTGCTCCATCCCTACATGTGTCACATGTGACTGCGCATCTTTTCCTGGCGCAGCAGTGTCACACTGCTGGCGAATCCCAATCCAGTATAGTCGTTGCATTCGGAAATCCAAACGGGAATTCCGGATGTCAACATTCAAACATGCGGTGCCGCGATGGCACCCGAATGCGCACGCAGTGCATCTCTGACGCGGAAAAGCGAGACACAACTCGAGTGGAGGTGTCTGCAACTCGAGTGGAACTTAGAAATCTTGCAAACAAAAAAATATATACGTTTAGACTTTTAGACCCTCAATTCACTCAAGTTATCCACAAAAACACCCATATTTCTCCCATAGTTTCAGTACATTCACCATCTTTTCTGCATGTTTCTTTGTCAACTGAGGGTCAAGGTATTTTCAGGCCTTTTAGGCCTCCAATATTTCAATCAACCATGGTCTAAACGGAATCGAATCACCTCGTTTGTGACCGAATCGCCAAGGATTCATTCGGTGTGCCTCGGGGGTTGGGTAACATCAAGGTGTATAGGCATAGGTGTATCACGTGGTGCCCTTTATTAGATAAGTTGGTTTATAATATCGACTAACGATGTATCTAAACCAACTTAGCCAACGAACCCACCTGGCACCTCCTGGGCCAAGGATCAGCAAGATATCATCGTTAGATTCTTGCCCAATCTCGCCGAGGGAGACATATTCTCTATTGGTTGGGTCTAGTAAAAAATTAGAAAAGCTGACTGTGGCCTCATTTTCTCAAGTAGCTTTCGCAACTTACAAGACCACATTAAAAAACACATAAAAACACACGCACTAGAACAAATAATGGAAGTGAACAAGTGAATGTATGCCATGGGGGTCAGTGACTGCCAGTGTCTTTCCCTTCTATCATATGGGCAAAGCACTTGATCCTGGAACAAGTAAGAAATCGATTCCTGAAACAAATGCAAGGAGGTATCAGAAACAACATACCACAACCAGCCAGGCAATAATAAATGACTTCCCACTAATATCATCTAATATCAACTATCCCCTTAGAAACCGGGGTTTAGTATTTGATCTCTTCATTTTCGGGATCCATATAGGGGGATTATCCAGGGGGATGGGCCTAAGATTCGTCACCACATTCCAACTATGGCAGGAAAGTCCTCCATTTGGTTCAATGATATCCATTGAGTTCGGGGATTTCCCAGCTTGCCATGTTTGATTTCCAGAGGCTTTCAACATATTCTAAAGTGAACATATCATTGGACTTAAATTTTCATTTCACCATCTTGTTCACCCATGATGGTCTGGTTGTTTAACTCGGGCTTGAAGAAAGGGCTTCCCCCCCCCCCGGGGCATAGCGCTAGCAAGTCGCCATCATCGCGAGGCATCCGGAACTGCTTCGCCCCAAAACGCGGCATAGCGCCGTGGATTAGCCTGGCCGCGGAGAGATCCGGCAAGCATAAGGAGCAACACGCATCATGTTCCATTCATTGGATTGGTTTAAGGGAAAATTTACAGGAAACCCCGTATTTGATGGTAATAACCATGGTTTCCTGTAGATTTTCCCTTAAACCAATCCAGTGTTCCATCATTCTTAGAAGAACAAGCACCCTCCGGTAGCCAAACGTGGCTAGCTGGGAATCCCCTATCAATGGAGGTTCTAATGGGAAAATCATCGAACTAAATGAATCTAAATGATGTAATTTCCATTGCTATGTTTGATTGCCGGAGGGTATAGTGGAAATGGATAATTAACGTATTGGTATACATGACCGAACGTTAAACGAAACTGGGAAGAATAGCACGCAATCATTTAGAAAAGACATCACTTTTTCTTCACGCAATTCTCCTGAAATGAACTTCTTAAACAGGCCAGGCAAATCCACAAGATTGGCCTTGACATCTATTTTGATGAACTCAAAAAACTTGCTATGTTTCACAAATCTGGCTGAATCATAGCAATTCATCATCTATCCCCATTATATCCCTATTCGAACCCATTTTGGCTGGTTGAAATAACCAATTTGAACAACAAAATCATATAAGATCATCATTTTCTGACACATATGGTGAAATGAACATTTATCTCCAGGATATCTTCATTTTAGAATATTTATTATGTAGTTCCCCTCTGGTAATCAAACATGGCAAGCTGGGCCCCGACCTAAATGGAGACTTTGAATGCAGCAAGCCTTGTTTGATGACACCGGAGGCTCATATCCCGAATCACTGTATCCTAATTGTATCCTAATTGTATCCCTGTGATTCCCTATATTTCCCTATAAATCCCCTATTGGCAGTTGGACCTATTCCCAAGTATGCCACCAGTGTTGTTGGTGCCATTTGCGGACAGCCAATGGTAAATAAGTTCATATAAGTTAATTATCTCCCATGATATTACCAAGATACCCTGTGGTTATTTAACATCGCCATGGAAACCATGGCCCATTTATAGATGGTTTATAGTGATTTACCTATTAAAGCTGGCAGTGGTTTTCCGTGGCGAACTGTGAAATAACCAGAGAGTATATGTATATATATATATATAAATACATACACTAGATAGGTAAATAAGTTCATATAAGTTAATTCTCTCCCATGATATTACCAAGATACATCCAGTTTCGATCTCCAAACGTTGAAGAAACCACCATTCGAACTTCGCTGCCTGCAGCGCCCATGGCACTTCGCATTTCTGCAAATTCGTCAGACTCGGCCTGGCCTGCGCAGATCGACGTTGATGTCTGGAAGGGATATGTGGCAAGGGTTGTTATAATCACATTTGATATGTCATGAATAGCTATAATATATGATATTAATGAGATGTAGCTATGTATATAATACGATGATAATTACTGATATATGATATATAGCTTGTATATGATTGATATATGTTAGTGAGATGCTTTTCATAATATCTTGATAGTTGTTATAATGTGTTATAATCACATGTCGTTATTGTTGTTACATGACATATCCCTACAATGTCTGCAATAGTTCTTTGATTCTGAAATATCACATTTACTAGGCCATAGTATTTCACAATATATAATCAACATTCCATATGATGTATATACATATATGCCCATACATATGATATTGCCCAAGAAATTGAACTAATATGTATGTACTAGCCGTTAGAATCTGGGCATTATCCCATAATTTGTCGCTGGATAGTCACCAAAACATTCCTGGATCTGTTCTAAATGCCAGTCAGCAATATATATATATATATTATAATGGAGGCTAATGTATCTAGAACAACAACTGGTATATCATCTCTATATCAGATACGCATTATTAATTATATGTGATTTTAGTATATGTATATATATATATATAAATCTACATACAGATATGTACATGCGTGTGGTTTATGCCATCTATGGCCTAAAATTGGAAATGGATGATTGGAGGCTCTGGGACCATGGTGACCATGAGATTGGATGATCTTAGGACCAGGGAGAAGGAGAATCAGATAGAATCAGCCTAGAATGAGCCCATCATAAAATGACGTTTCCGGGGTATAAGATGCTATTAACATGTACTTAATAGACGTAAACGTTAAATCTCACTTCCAGTACTCTTCGAATTCAGTTGGCTGTTTCCTGAAATGGAGGTACCCCCAAATCATCTATTTTCAATGCGGATGTTCTACTATAAATTAGAAACCATCCAGCTATTGGGGATCCCCCGTGGGAACCCCCTGAGTTGATTGATCCCCTACCAGGGGGCCACGGTCGCCTTCGGCAAGGGATTGCTGCTCTTCTCCCAGGACCGTGCGATGCGTTTCGGATCATCCCCTTGGGGCCGTGAGGCGATTTTCGGCTGCTGGGAGTCAGAGATGGTTCCGAAGTCATAGGGGTACCCCCAGAT
Source organism: Symbiodinium sp. clade C Y103 (assembly GCA_003297045.1). NCBI lineage: Eukaryota > Dinophyceae > Suessiales > Symbiodiniaceae > Cladocopium > Cladocopium sp. clade C. The sequence goes on along the minus strand of BGPT01003380.1, from coordinate 17,637 downwards.
CATCCAAGTCATTGGATTGTTTCAGCATTGAAACCTATGGTGACTTGTGGATTGAGAAGATTTTCAGAGACTTCCATGTGAATCTAATTGAAACATGAAAGAGGAACTCAGAATCTATAATAGTTATACATGTATTATATACATGTATAGTAATAATAACAACAATAGTAATAATAGTAATGATAGTAATAATAATACTGATAGTAATAACAATAATAACAATAATCTACAGTATTCATATATTAGTCCACTTTCCTGTAGTAGGACTTTGTCAGAAGCTATTGCTACTTGGGAGGTAATCCCCTATTTACTGAAAAAAGGGTTTGTTGTAACTTTATCATAATTGATCATATTTTACTCTACTATTTGGGGGGGGAATTGTCTCATGATATTGATCCAGTTCACTATCGCAAGACATCACAAGACTTTATCATCTATTCTTATTTGGGCGGAACCCCCTAGTTGCATAATGGAGTTCATGAATCCAGGCTTGATACATGGTCAAAATGGATCAAAACGATGGCATAGCTCCTTCGAAATAATGGTTCGTTGATTGGTGGCATTTACCACAGTGGGGCGGGGCACTTCCGGCACCCCACACAAACACGGTTGTTTCAACGCTAGCATAATGTTGTATCCTGATTAGTAGCTAGGTTCGCTATTGTGGCTGGAAATGCCCAAATTATTACGAACCCATGTATTGATCCTTTGGTTCACCATTGTGGCAAAAAATTTTGGCATGCCAATTTTGTTCACATCATTTTTTTTGGGGAAACAATGTTTGTTTGTGTGAAAAAACGGTGTTTTTTTTTTTAACATGCTTCATTTTTTTCAGATAAAAACATGTTTGTCTGCCTTTCCAAAGAGATCCAATCTCTTATTAAACCTTTATTAAAGAACAGTTTTTCCACAAATTTTCAAGGCACTGGGCCACGAAAGGGTCCAGTTCACTTTAATAGTTTTTTTTTTTCTGAGTTAACAATTGCAGCAAACTTTTCCTGAGGTGATCCTTGAACCAAGAGAAAAAAGGCACGTTTTTTCCAAAAACAATGCCCATTTCAAATTTCAAGCCGTTTCAAAAAGATCCAATTTCTTATGAATTATTAAACCCTGATTCAAGGACAGCTTTTCCACACATTTTCAAGGCACTGGGCCATGAGAGGGTCCAGTTCACTTTAGTAGGTTTGTTTTCTGGGTTCACAATTGCAGTTAACTTTTCCTGAGGTGATCTTGGAGCCAAGAGATAAAAGGCAAGCCTTTTCAAAAAACAAATGCCAATTTCAAAGTCAACGCCTTTTCAAACGCATCCAATTAATTTCCCTCTTTCCTTCTCATTCCCTTCCTCTTCCTCTTCCAAATTATTTTTCTTTTTCTTTCTATTCCTCTTCCTCTTTCCTTCTCTTCCTCTTCCTCTTTCTCTTCCTCTTTCTCTTTCTCTTTCTCTTCTTCTTCCTCTTCCTTTTTGTCTTCCTCTTTCTCTTCCTCTTTCTCTTTCTCTTCTTCTTCCTCTTCCTCTTCATCTTCCTCTTCCTCGTTCTCTTCCTCTTTCTCTTCCTTTTCCCCTTTCTCTTTTTCTTTCCTTCTCTTCCTCTTCCTCTTCCTGTTTCTCTTTCTCTTCCTCTTACTCTTACCACACCTGTAAAAAAACTTAAAGTGCAAAAGGTGCCGCAATCAACATGTTGAATCCCAATCACTACAAGTACTACAAGTACTACTACAAGTGCTACTACACGTACCACTACACGTACTACTACAAGTACTACTACAAGTACTACAAGTTCAATTTCAATTGTCGCCAATTAAAATCCTTACTGATATCTAGGATTGTCTTTTTTCTGGGGATTGATTTTGAAGAAACCAACTTTAAAGAGAGTATAGCATTTGTTTGAGGGGGGGTGTACCCACTAGTCAGGACGATACATTAACCCGAAAACAAATCCGAAGCACTTCCTAAAGGAAAAAACGAGATGCATCCGAGGAACTTTGGCCTCCGCGTTCTGGATGCATTGCTGAGGCAAAGACTGGTCGACCATTTCACCTGCTATATCCAAGGCCGTTTTCTTGGACCGGCAAGCTCCGTAGCCTGTGGCAGGCTTTCCCGTTGCACCGGAACCCTGGCATCGGAACGGGCCACGGCGCCCACACCGCCAAGAGGGTATCCTTATGCAAGAAACATAACTTGTGCCAGGCAAGGTGCAAATTTAGCTGGAATAGGAAGGCGCCAACTGGCTTCGTTCATGTTCGCCCACAATGCGCACAAACATGAACGAAGCCAGTTGGCGCCTTCCTATTCCAGATAAATTTGTACCTTGTCTGGCAAAAGTTATGTTTCTTGCATTTTGCAAAAGCAACAGAAGCAGCGTCGGCTTCGAAGCGAACTGAGGACATGCTCTTGATGCCGGCATGACTATCTTTGCACCAGGACTTAGCAGCCTCTTTCAGATCGGGAGGTTCTTCTGCAGCTTCAGGCAACAGCTGACCCAGGAGCTGCAAAGGACAATTGCTCATTGCATCTATTCGGCGGAAAGCATCAAGTCAAAAAAAGGCTCAGGGACGGTTCTGTAGCGCTGCGTGATCGCAAATGCCCTCTCTGTAAGTAGATGAAATGATTGGCTAGATATGTCTAGCGGTTTGATGTTTATCTGTGCTTTGGATCTGAACTTTGTCGCTTTCAAAGTCCTCTCGGAGCCCCTGGAGCCGGTTTTACAAGACGGCGCGAGCTATTGGTCACTGCAGTGGATCCAGCATGCAGAGATGGTACAGGTGCGTGACTGAACGAAACATGACAAGGTCACAATCCATTTATTGCCTTTTCAATCTGTTTACGCAAATGCTCGATTGCTGACGGTCCGTCCTGTGCGTGAAGTCATCGGGTGTCGATGCATCCTGGGTCGACAACACTCCACGGGAAATCTTCTACGGAGAAACTCAACGGCAAATTACGCAAAGAACTCCAGTGGACGCTTTATGAGGAAGAAGGTTCGTTTTGTGCGGAAGAAAGGTTCCAAGTATTTCTGAGCCAAGCTGCAACGTAGTAAAGACTATAGAAATCATGCATACTGTATATGTTGGCAACCTACAGCCTTCACAGCCCTGTACGCAACCTACAGCACTCATGGCCTTGTATAGCCCTGTATGTAGGCAACCTACAGCGCTCATGGTCCTGTACATTGGCAACCATGCAACCTGCAGCCCTCAAAGCCCTGTATGTTTCAGCCCTCATCGAATGGTATGTTGGCAACCTACAGCCCTCACAGCCCTGTATCTTGGCGACCTACAGCCTTCACCGCCTTGTATGTTGGCAACCCGCAGCAACCCACAGGCCTCTTAACCCTGTATGTTGGAAATCTACGGCCCTTAAAGCCCTGTATGTTGGCAACCTATAGCCATCATAGTCCTGTATGTTGGCAACCTACAGCCCTCATCGCCCTGTATGTTGGCAATCTACAGCCTTGTATATTTCCGGGCAGACTAGATGCTTCTGTGTAAGCATAGCAGCACGCAGCAACTGCTTATGGCTGGTAGGCTTCAGACCTTCAAAGATGACGTGTGGGCCTGGCAGTCATCCTGGCGCGGGAGGCACACATTGCGGGCTTCAAAAACATAGCAACAGAAAAAAAGACACACGGAACTAAACAAACCTTGGTACGAAGCACTTCTACGAATTCCCTCGGTCCGTCTTTTGACCCTGACTGCCGAGACACTCCTTTGGCAAGTCACATCAAAGCCTGCGGATCCCCTGATTCAAGGATACCGTGTCATGAATTTTGCAAAATTTTAACAATGCACTCTGCCAATCCACTTCGGGAGCTGTGGATTCTCAACTTTCCTGCTGCTTGCAGATTTTGCAGCGCTGCCCCGATCTGCTTTTCAGCTTCCTGAAGGCTTGTCACGCCTGCCGGCACTGGTGCTATTTTTATCCAGTTGCTCACTGGCATCTTGTTATTTGCTCGTTGCATTTCAAAATCGATGCCTTTTAACTTTCCTATAACATTTAGATAGATTATCTTTCCTATATGGGATGACATTTCATGATTATTGGAAAAAATCCAATATGAAATTAAATTGGAATCATCATCCGAAAACCACCAACTAGTCGCAGCTTGACTGTGGTGACATACCCACATGTGCTGCCTATGGGACATACTGTTTCTATCTGTTTCTACACTGTAGCTACGTTTTGCGTTGGCCATTTCCAAATGGCCGGTGTTGATTTGTCCCACGTTAAACAGCGAATGCTGTAGAGCATAGAGCGAAAGCAATGTCGGTTTGGTCTCTGAACAGGGGACCGCGATACCCATGAATTGGAAAAACATGATGCCAAACAATGGGATTTGAGGGCAAACCTATTTTCAAACGCGCCCATGTACGTAAAAACATTGCGTTCCCAATGATCACGGATGTCGCATGTTTCAACCTGCGGCTTAAAAACGATGCAACCTTATACCTGTTTCACTACAAAAAATCAAAGCTCCAAAACCCAAATAATCCAACAAAGTGCATAATCATTGTCCTTCATTTCCCAACATGATTTGTCTGGAAATAGGGTACCCCAAAAAATCATAGATGACCATCATTTTGCCTATTAGCCAAATATCAGCTACTGTATATCCCTTTGTTTCACCCATTTCCCATATGTCTGCATAAGTTTTCATATGTTTCCATGTTGTTCTAACCTCCGATTATTGGCCAAAAAGTGGGGCCATAGCTCGATTCCCCTGAGCGTCCCCGGCGGAACATGGCCAGGAGCTGCGTTATCTCCTGGCTAGGCATAGAGCTATTTGGAGGTTATCTATTTGGAGAGTCAGGCCACTTAGGTGATCAATAACCATGGTCAGCAAGTCCCCATTCAGAGGGTTGTCCATGTTTTTGATGCCTATGACCCCAGGTACTAAAGAGTTCCTAAGTGGGGTAATCCTCGAAGCAGAAATCCCATCGTCCATCGTTTTAAAATGGATAGTAATGCTGATCCCCACCTACTGATGGTTGAAACTGGTTGGCAAATGATGATTATTGTTATATAAAGATATATAAAGGTGAACATGACCAGTTCTGCAATCATAAGCAGAACCATCCCGGCCAGGAGATATATGAGGCTGGACCCGAAAAAACCTGGGCCCCCAGTGTTGAAAAAAATGGATGGCGATTTTTGGGGCTATGAAATCACCAAAGTTCAGGCCAATGTGGTTCTACTTGTAAGTTACAAGAAAAACATGGGGATACTTTTAAGGGATACCATGATGTATATATATATATATATTACATACAATTCTGTACATATATGATATGTATATATATATATATACATATATGTGACCAGATTACTGAATTACCTCACATGTGTTTCTATTTGGTTATTTGTTTTTTAGATTTAAAAAATGCGTCCAACTCACCTCTTGGAAACCCGCCAGTCAAAGATGGGGCATCCCAGTAGTGCGCAACGTATGACAAATTCTGATTTAGGCTACTCAACAAAAAACCCACATCCCATGTATTTTGATGTATTTTGTCAACTAATATCATTCTAAGTCTGTTAGTACCCAATGTTACCCTCCCGTAAATTCACATAGATATGGAAAACCCACCATGAATGGAATGTAGATCATCCTAGGGTTTCCCCATGGATTTTCCACATCTTTCTGTAGGTTTTGTCCAAGGTAAACCCTCAAATTCCCCATGTTTCATGGCCATTTTTCTCCTGATCCGTGGGATCGCAGGGCTCGAACCATGTAGGTAACAGCCTCAGGCGCGGTTGTAGCAACCCCCAGTGATGTCGAAAATCGGTTCGCAACCTGGAAACAATGGGGGGAAACATGAGGGTAAAACAATAATAAACCACCCATTTGGGAATAGTATATACCACCCATTTATGGTGATTTAGGGGATGGTTTATTATTGTTTTACCAACATTATCTTATTTTATGTTTGTGGTTCAGCCATGTTCAGCTATGTTCAGCTGCCGGGATGTGGTTCAGCTATGTTCAGCTGGCTGATTCCTCTGGTGAGACTCCGGGGTGCTACAAGTATGATTTTTCATCTCCAGCTGGTTTCAACATGTTTCAGCGGACATCTTCATTGATTTTTCATCTGAATGGATGCGACAGTATCCTGCTGGTCAATAGTGGTCGGCCAGCTGTGATCCAGGCGGCAGGGAAATCAGATGAAAACAGTATCGCTGTGTTTCTTTCGCAACCCCCAAAAAAGATAGAAAATTGTAAATTCCGACTAGAATGATAAGCCACTTTCCTGTCTTTTTGAGGGTGTTGCTTTGAAGTTAGTTTTATATGGCCATGAGTCAAAATTGCGGTATCTTCTGTTGACCCCAAAATAGCTGTAATTCATGGATGTTCATCCCACTAAAATTGATAAATTCGTAGGTTTTGAATGCTTTTGACCCATCCCCGTATATTCTTCAAGTCCTTGATAACTTTTTAGATGACTCAGCCCCACATCGAGATTACTGGGAAACATGAAACCAACCACACAGATTTCACGACGTGTGTTTACCATCCAATAGAAACCGACAGGGGTTTTCTATGGTTTTCTGAGAATTTCCCCTTCAATCAATGTGACGTGTGACCAAAGATGACCAAAGACATCTGATTGAAGATAAACTGAAGATGTACAATTACTGTACAGAAGTTCACCCAAACCAAAAACACCTAGAAGCTCACCCAACCCCCTTAAAACCTTCTATGACATGACAAGTTCACCCACCTTTGCAGCTACGAAACAACGCACCACCTTCACCATGTTGAAGACCTTTGGTCCTCGATACCGGTGGGGATCTTGTTGGTTTCGGCTTTGTTTGAATTCACATGGGATAACATGAAAACATACCTTCAGGACATGAGTACCTTCACAGCATGGGACACGGAATATGTGAAGCTGAACGGTCCAAAATTGTGGGGTCAATCGTATTGACCTATGGCCAATTTTGGCGGTGGAAACTGACGAAGCAAGTCAAAACACAGCCAGAACTTGGATAACTTGGCATTGTGATGCATGGAATGAAGATATTATTGTAGATCAATATCGAAGATGCGATTGATATCCCTTGTATATCCCACTTCAAATTAATATCACCCATGAATTTAGCAAGTCAAACCCGAAGATGCCCTAAACCAAAATTTGACGTTCGATGGCTTCTTCATAACTGTCCCTTGAGTGCGATGAGTCACCATCCTTGGCGCCAAGAAGCCTTGACTTCATCATACAGCTATCGCCAAAACAGACATTAAAGTAAAATCCTGCACAAAAGGTGGTAAAATGACTATCATGTTGCCGTTTTGTGTTGTTTTCTTTTTTTTAGTGGCTCCTTGGCTTCCTCCCAACCACCAGATAGAGGACTTTCTATCTGATCTTTTTGTGGTTTGCCATACATGAAAAATCATGAAAATGTGGGCGCCAATGATCCATGTTAACCATGTTGGATGCTGGCAGTCCCATATCTTTGGGGCGGGGAAGCTGGAAGGATTTTTCATGGGAAGGAAACCCTTCCCAACAGCATCCAGTAGTCATGTTCGAATCTCAAGAATCAACTGCACTGCGACATTGTTTTTTTAAACTCATATTCTTGTTGTCTATTTTCAACCACTTTGATAGACACTACATCTACTCCAAGTAACTGGACGATCAGCTTCGACCGGCTTCGACAGTTGATCTAAGTTGAAAAAAAGGGTTAAGTTGGTTTGGTTGGCATACTAACTTGCAAGAATTTGCAGGTGAATCGGCTTGCAAGTCTTGTGTTTAGACTTTTTCGTTACCGCTTTTTCATAATCGTCTTCCAGGGTGGAACGCTGGCTCCTTGTGGCTGTACATCGATGATATCCAGCTGGCGTTTGTCAAAAGGTGAGCATTCTACTGCCACGGCTGCGCATTTCCGTCACCATATTGTCACCATTCCATTCATAGTCATGGCCCTTTACAGTACCAATTATAAGTCAGTTTCAACCCCATGTATGGAATGATAACCCCATGTATAACTTATTTATAATCTTTTAAAGCCATTTCTAATCATTTAGTCCATGGGAATCATCACTTTTATGCATGCGGCCACAACCCCAGCGCCGTCCACCAAGGATCATCAACGCAAATGCATGGCCAAAGTATGACAAATGCATCGCACCACCATCCATGGTGGCAATCGGACCTAAGTCATGGGATTTCCAAGACACGTCACATCTACTCCTAGGTGTATCATATACAGTACATAGACATAATCATAATAGTTATACATATACATTATATATGTATTTATGTAATTGTACATATAAGATAAATATATGTACACACTTGTACACATATCATGACATATTCCATTAATGTTCACCACTGTTGCCAATTGACATGATTCCCATCTTCGGGTTGCTCACTGCTGCCACAGGGGCTCTTAAACCTCAACGAAATGCTCTTGTTCTTCCGTACCTCAGAGCCGGAAAAGACACAGTGCGAGTTGACCATTATTTTTTTCGCAAAGGCTGGTGCCTTGGGATATCGTGTTCCTAGAGTAACATATCCTCCGGTAAACTAACAGTTTGCTATGGAAAATCACAATTTTTATTGGGAAAATCCACTATTTCTATGGCCATTTTCAATAGCAAACTGTTAGTTTACCAGAGGGTATTGGGATGATTTGGGGTCTGAAAAGTTCGGGTGCCCTCAAATCTCCCATGGTTTCGAGCCTCATTTTCCCCAGCAGAGATGGCAATTTTGTTGAATTTTGTTGTTAGTCACCCCATTTTTCAGACAAACCCAGACTGTTTTTTTTTGATAACTACTGTCTGCGGCAAGCTCGTCGTAGTACAGAATTCAGTTTTCCAGAACCCTAAGTTAGACCCAGAAAGTTCTTTTCCAGCTCTATGATGGATCCTCAATGGCTGTTTTCCCACTGGGCTATGGGTCATATCCACATTTCGTGCTTACATTTTGGGCTGATTACTGTTAGTGAACATGTCTGTTCCCACTGGTTAAATCAAATTTTCAATTGCTTCAAGACCAACTGATCTTGATCATATAAATATATATAAATCATGTCAAATTCCCATATTGATTCGACCGACTTTAGAATGGCATACACATTCGGAATGGTTGCCAATTGATGCCAATTGTAATTGTTATCTGCTTGTTGACGGTTATGTCAATCTCCATTGATCCATTTGTCTTATCCCACTACAATCACCAAATTCTTCTTCCTTACTTCATACCCCCCTTTTTAGCGAATGCTCGAATGCTCTTTTCCCAATTGTTGAAATAGATTTAACATGGAACAAATAAAAACAAGCCATATTCCGTGGGAAATCACTTCTAGATCTTCAAAAAAAGAGGTTTCCACATGAGTTTCGGGAGTCCATCCATCACTGGTGACAATCCCATGATATCCTCATAGGAATTGGAATTGGGTACAGTAAATCACCAGGAATTCCCATCATCCCACGAGATTCATTGGGGAAATCACCAGGAATTCCCACTAAACCATGGGTAAGTCACTAGGAATTCCCATTTGAACCAGTCATTCATCGCTGTTTCCCTTCAACGAAAATAAGTCGACTCCACCAAGGCTCGGTGTCTCGAACCCAGCCCAGACGTAGCAGTGCTCCCTGGAGCCAAGCCTTCCTGGTGGATTTTTGGGATGGAATGGATGGATATGGGATGACTATAACCCGAAAGTTGGGGATTCACCATACTTTATAAGGCAACTTCAGTTGGATTGCAGAGGGGACCTGATGAATCCTGAGTTTGAAGAGTATATACTCCATATGGGTTTGTCAGAGAATAGTGTGCCCCTAAATCCATTGGATTATCATCAGTTTCCTCATTTAAAAATCGCCATTGGGGGGTATACCACAATTTCACCCCCAAAACCATGCAGAAATAAACCATTTTAGTCTTGAAACAACCATGGTGACTGGGGGTTATGATTCTTTTTTGCTAGGTATCCCCATTTCTTCCCATTGACCCAGTCCCTTCAATGGACTTGGGCTATGGGTCAAATTCCTTTTGGAGTTTTTCGTACACAAAAACGTGATGATTGAAGACCAAGTCATGCAATCTGCAGTGGTGTTTCATTGCCTGCAGGTGTTGTACCTCCGGGCGAATATGGGCCAATGTTGTTTGTTACACTCAAGACATAAGCAAATGAACGGGACAACATCTTCGACTTTGAAAACCCTATGGAGTCCAAACATGTGTCACCTGTAGGTTGGGTCCACAAAACCGGCTAACTTGCAGGTTTCGCTCCATGTTGGAGATCGATTGGTGATCATGATCCCTCTATGAACAGATAAGACGTATATCTTATAACATAGCCTTCAGAAACATTCGCCAAATTCAACAGATTCACTCAAGGCCTAAGAACCTTGACTAGTCAATTTTCTTCTCCATGGTGTCCCCATTTCTGGGAACACATAAACCAATGAACTATCATCTGGTAACCTTACATAGCTATGGACAATCACCAGTTTTAACATGTTTTAACAGGCAAATTATCCATACATGGATCATTCTCCATAGCTATATTAAATTACCAAAGGGCAACGGATAGCACGTGTTCACCTACCATTCGCCAAGACCTGCAGCTGCATCATCCAAGGTGCTTGGGGAAGCAGCCGGCTGGAGAAGAAAGCACCTGGCAAGTCGATGGGATGTCCAATTTTTTTCCATAGGTTTTTAATGGGATCAGAATTTTTCAAGATCTGATAAACTATGCCTTCCCAAAATCATATCGGATACCCCCGAAAAGAAACCATGGTTTAGTATTGGACGATGAGAAATGGGGAAATCATACGTAATTTTACTTTATATGTGTTCACAAGGAGAATGATTCTCTAAACGGTTGGATGGTAACCTGTTCCCAATGTTGTTTTGTTTTGGGCACACCCAGGAATCATCGTCTCAACGCGCCTGCCGCAGGTTGTACTCCACTTTACGTTGCTTAAACCTCCGCAATGCGGTACCATGAGCAAAATGCTGATGTTCATGGCCCATTCCTGGGTGCCTAAAATGGAGGTTCTATACAATTCTCAATTCTCCCAGTCCCTTACGCTTTTGCTAAACCATGGTTTATTAATCATGGAGGATTCCCCAAATAGTGGTTGACAGGAAAACCATTACTAGGGGGTTTATTAATCCCACCTTGGCATTACATGTGTTAGGTACCAATCCAAGTTCCAGAAAGTCTCCTTGAACCAATGTGAGTATCGCAAAAATGAATCGGGCGTTCCTCTTCTTGGCGCAACTTTATTCTCACCCGCCTGAGAACCCAGATAGTCAAAAGAACGGTAGCCATGTAACCATCCATCACGACTCTTGATCTTCATCAGTTCCATATCCCACAGATGGCTTGTGGTAATCTATCATTCAGATATCAAAGACCATTGAGTACATGTATATATACATATATGTATCATTATACATACAAATATATATAATGTTTATATGTTTGTGACTATATCATAGGCATTCACCAGCGAAGCTCTTCACACTTGGATGTGCATCCCTGTTCAAATCGGGGTATTAATATATAATATTTTAAAATATATAATAGTATACTCGAGCCAGTTGGAACTGAGACACTCCCAGGAAGTGGGTGACTTAGCATTATATGTTTGCTGAGCATTTCCAAGAAAAGTGGGATGCACATCGGTGGGCTTTGACACAAATCACGCCTTGTCAATGTGTTTCAACAATCATGAACCTTTGGTTCGAACACTACTACTCTACCAAACATTTCGGGGCTACTCTTCTTTGCCTTTAGGGATAGCTAAGCGACCGTAGAACTTCTGTTCACTGGACATTGTGTCATCCATGCTGTCACCAAGCGGCTGTATTTTTGGAGTCTGTGCTTTCCACTCACAGTGCCTGAAAGCGAGCCAGTGAACATCAGTGAACCCTGTCGTGAAGCTGAGTTGAGGGTTTGTTTATTCATAGGGACATTTCTCTCGTCTGCCCTACAGCAATCAAACATGGCTGGAAAATCCACGATTTAGATCTATGATTTTCCCATTCTAGCCTATAGCCTGTATTAATAGGGGATATCCCATTGAACCGTTTGATTACCCGAGGGTACTGTCCATAACGGAATGGCATGTGACCTGCATGCATCGCTTCCATGCCGGGCCGCTGCGAAATCTCCGCGCTAAGTGTTTTTTTTCTGGAACAATCATAGATTTTGTGCATTCTTTTTTCCAGCAAACCATGGAACTGATGACACCGACAGGGTAACAATATCTAAAACTACCAACTCGTTCGTAACATAAGGAAGGAGGCCTATATGTGTGACTATTGGAGAGATGCTATTTTTTTTCCTCCCCCTTCCTCCTCCTCCCCCGACTCTTCTATATTAACAGATCCTTTCATGCTCTTCTGGGTTCCCAACGACACGTCCATCCCCAATTGTTGATAGGTAAATCACCATGTTTGATGGTTATGTCACCCCATTTTTGGATGGTTGTATGTGAGTTTTACTCCATTTACGGAAACCATGTTGTAAGCCGATTTGTCATCTCCGGCAAATCAGTGCTGGCATATCCCCCTGCTTGAGTCCATTTTTGTACACTTTACACTGTAATCATCAACATTTCAAGGTTCATGCGCAATCCTAACGCTCGGATTTGAATCTTTTGATTTCTATATATTATCTAGTTATTCATATTTCAAATCATTTAAGATAAACCCAAAGATATTTCAGATTTTCCCATTGATTTTGAAATGGTTTCACCCAAGGTGTCCACCTTTCCGCTGCAGGTTTCAGTGACTTCATGGCCATCATCATTTCTCCGTTGGGTATCTCATCCAGATCCTGAGCGATTTTTCTGCCGCTGTTTCACTAGTGTCACATCCCGTTTGTTCCATATAAGATTTAAGTAAGATTTATAAATATGTATATATATATATATATTTACATATACAAAAAGTTATGATTGCATATGATTATACATGATTATATATGACTAAATATATATTTCAGCATGATTATACATGATGAAACATGATTATATGATTATTCTTGATTAGACATGAATATACATGATAATTTCATTTTACATATTTTCCCAAAAACACATTAGTTAATACACCACATCAAGGCGTTCCGCATACGCCCTGGAGATGGTTGAAATTCGGCCCGCAGTCACCACCATGGGAATCTTGATGCGTATATATGGTCAAAATATGGGGTATATATATATATATATGGGTAGAGTCATCTATCTATCTATCTATCTATCCATCCATCTATCCATCTATCCAGCCAGCCATCCCGCCATCCATCAATCCGCAATGATGTTTATTATCAATATTAACACTTGTTGTCAACACATGGTGGATCAGGTACTGTAGGGTCATCCGTCCATCAACTAAGAATCGATAGAATGGGAACAAACATCATGGATTTAGCAAAACCCCTACGACAATAATGGGGCTCAATGAGCATCCCACTGTTTTCGTGGGTGAACCCAGCCCCAACTATTGACCCTGACACATCTGATGTCAACTGGATTCAATTATCAGGGTTACTTTTGGGGCCGGCTTCAAAACACTTGACCAACAACAGCCTTGAAGTGGACAAGTACTGCAAGGGCCCACATATTTGGCCTGATGATTTCAAATATATAGATGGACGGTTCAGTCTGACACCCCGTGGAAACAATCAGATGGAACCTCCCGGTAGATAGCATGCCTAGAATATCTCCAAACCATTGATCCTCATTTTTAAGAATTACTAAGCATGGCGAATAAATTGTGCCATCTGTGATACATTGCTGAAGATATTCGTCAACTTGGTATGAAAGGCCCATGCTGCACACCACTCGGCGAGACATACAAAAGGTTTGATCACCTATATCAATTTGTATGGCTGATGGCGACCATCTGGTATTTTTGAGGATCCAGCCATGCTTTTTGAGACCCCCCGAAGATTTGATGCCTTTCCTCGAACAGTTTGATTGTGGCGGCTGACGCGCAGAAAATGTTACCCGTACGGCCTATACGCCCACTTGTTTGTTTTCGTCCCTGGATCTTTGCTGATGATATATCACCATTCACCATCTTTGGTTGGTCATGCCATGTCCCTTTACTACATCTCTTCCACGTTCGTCAAACAAATTGTCAATGTAAATCCCAACCCATAGAATCTGGTCAACAGACTGGCCCTGAAGCAGATCCCACCTTTCGCCCATGTCAACCCAAAGGACCGAGAAGATCACAATCGTGTCATCCTCGGCGGGCGGGCCTGTCTTGGGGTTAGAGCTGTGCAGGTTGAGCTCCATATAATTGGGATCCTTCATGATCGCTGATGTTGTAGAAAAAGCTGTTCCTATTGAGATTCCGATTTTTTGCTTTGCAGCTCTGGCTCTCAGGTATTTAATGGCTGGAGAAAAAAATATCAGTTAAAAAGACGCGAGAAAGTTGGTGACTCAAGCGAAACAGTTGACGAAACTAGTAAATTCGTGAGCCCAACTGCTTGCCTTTCGCTTTGACCATGGGTTTCGCCTGGGTCTTGGTCTTCGGGTTTGTTTTGTGCACGTTTTGACATGGCTTCGAACATCGTCAGCCCTCACCAGGCTTTGGAGGCACCGGTTTGCACTGTCCGATGATGGTGACCGAGAACACCATTGTGATATCCAACAAGATCTTCATGTACATCTCCTTTTCCATGGCACCTTGTTCGGTGCGACTGTTCAGGCACTTTCAGCATCATCTAATGCCTTGCGGCTAAAAGTCTCATCAATCTCTATTGCGGACCCCGCACCCTGAGTCATACTCAGGATTAGAGACAAGGTTACCTGTCTTTGAGACTCCCATCTTGAGCCATGCTACAACATGATTGCCCATTTTTGGTCAACGTTGTTCCATGGACATGGTCACTGATGTTGGCGATGGGGCTGGATACAACAAACTGATTTAAGCTATAAAACATTTTGTTTTTTACCCATGTGAGAATGGTTGTGGCAAAATATTTTGATCGTCAAATACGGTGGGCATGAGGTCTCGTAAATGTCGACACGTTCGGGGACCAACATGGTGGGGAAATTGTTGGGAACACGCAAAAAGAACCTGGGAAACATCACCTCTAATCTCTAGTAGTGCGTGCATCTACGACTGGGATGAAGCACGGATCTTTTCGGGGCTAATATCATGTCCAACCAACAGTCCATCCAATTTTCAAGTTGCCATGGCTGGCATATCTTGATGGTTGAAAACTCCCGCGATAGTGAAGATACAAACCACTCGAAACCAGCGGCTCAATACCAATTTCAATACATTTTGTCGGTCATCTGAAGCAAACATTCATAAAGTAAGCTTTGGTAATTGAACTTGGCAATGGCATATCTCCATCTTAACAGGTAGGTGCATCATCTATGAAACGGCAATTTATCCATTTGTTTAGAATCGTTCCAATAATGGATCGTCATGATCCCTTGTCAATAGGTTAGTAGAACCTCAACGTGAGAAAGATACAAAAAATATCAAAACATCAAAAAGATACCCTCTGGAA
Organism: Symbiodinium sp. clade C Y103; assembly: GCA_003297045.1. Taxonomy (NCBI): domain Eukaryota; class Dinophyceae; order Suessiales; family Symbiodiniaceae; genus Cladocopium; species Cladocopium sp. clade C. The sequence continues at coordinate 2,141 of BGPT01003380.1, read as the reverse complement.
AACTAACATAACAATGGAAAATCACCATTTTTAATGGGAAACTCAACTATAAATGGCCCTTTTCAATAGCTATTTTGACATAACCAGGGTACCAATGGGTTTTTTGACACTCGCTTCGGCGAGTCCCAGAAAATCCTCAGACTGCTCCAAGCATCAGGGAGATTGGGCCGATCTCTCAGCAGCATTTTCCAGAGGCATCCCCTGCGAAACTCCACTGGACTTGCGGGACTTGGAATCTGGATGGCGCAATCCGAAATCACGCATTGAAAATGAAAACATGATCTGGGTATGGCTCAAAATTATTAACCCTGTAATTGGTTGGTTGATGTTAATTTACCATTAAAAATGGTCCCATTTTTGGTACCATAATTTGTGTCGCCATAGCCATCTGAACACATTGATGTTGATGGGGAAGTGAGCCCATCACTGCCAGATTGCTCAAAGATACGACTGTCTGCCGGTTCAACCCATCATCTTTGTGAAGGTCATGATCGAGGTAGGATGGGAACACTGAACGTGTATGGGTCAAACATATCCAACCCACCAAAATAGATGGTTAAAAAAATTCCCCTGAAAATTAAGTGGCTATCAGGTGGACTTCCAATTTTTTAGACGAAGAACGGGAACACATGTATAAGGACCAACATGGCACATCTCAAGAATCACAGTCCAGCAGGCAACCAAATGCAAAAAAGAACCAGGAAAAACACAAATTCTCCAACGCATGGGAAGGTCCGGGTTAGAGTGCGGCAGGTCGCCCTCCATAAAACCACCGTTGCCGAAAAAAGGCTGAAGCTTGTCATTGTTGTGGATTGTTGGCATCAACTGTGACCCGCGATGGCTGCCGTGCACTGCAATGGCAATTGTTTGCAAATTCAAAAGAATCAAACGACATCTAAATTTACCTTCAAAATACCAAATCTAGAAATTGATGCCCTCCCGGCCCTCCCAAAAAAAACAATGGGGAGTCCGGGTGCTTGTTGGACACAAGACCACCGTTTTCCCGCACAAAATCGTCTTTTTTGGACAACCCGGGTTGTCATAGTAAAGAATTCCATTGCCCCAAGGGGGATTTTTACCCTCTGGTAAACTAACATAACAATGGAACATCACCATTTTTAATGGGAAAATAAACTATAAATTACTATAAATGGCCATTTTCAATAGTTATTTTGACATATCCAGAAGGTAATCCTTCCCTTTTCACCAAGTTGTTGGCTGATTTGCTTAAAGGCCCCGTGAACAAAAAACTTGGCAGTTAAACGATAGTACCCTCCGGTAATCAAAGGTGGCTAGCTGGGAAATCACCGCACTTATATATGGAGGTTTTTATGGGAAATTGAATCTATATAGTCAATTTTTCCATTGTCAATGGATTGGTTAATGGGAAAAATTACAGGAAACCATGGATTGTCCCATCAAATATAGGGGTTTCCTGTAATTTCTCCCTTAAACCAATCCAGTGACATTGCCACGTTTGATTACCGGAGGGTATGATTAGATAGATAATATCCATCTGGTTGTCAGCTATCCCCCTACATGTTTGACTGCTCTGCAGAGGGTAAAAACGACACAGCAACGCCACGTTTTGATACCGCCTTTGACTGTTCTGGATGTGCCACAAGTCGTGATGTTGGCCATGCTTCTCCCTGGTGTTGTTGATGTGGCGCAAGTACTCGTCGCCTTTGGGCGCACCAAAAATAGGTGCGTGTGTGTCGTGTGTGTGTGTGAAGTTCCGAAATTGTCTAGAATGATTCATGTTAAGGATCATGTTGACTTCGGATTCATGAAACCTCAGGTTGAAGCTAGAAAATGGTTTGTAACATCTTGTAAATAAATATTTCAATAATCAAAGGAAGTTGGGAAGCAATCTTCCGAGTTACGGACAAATAGAATTGTGGGACTTTCACCACAATAACACTTCACCACAATAACACTTCATCACAATAACACTTCACCACAATAACACTTCACCACAATAACACTTCATCACAATAACACTTCNTTCACCACAATAACACTTCACCACAATAACACTTCATCACAATAACACTTCACCACAATAACACTTCACCACAATAACACTTCATCACAATAACACTTCACCACAATAACACTTCACCACAATAACACTTCACCAC
>BGPT01003379.1:2547-31776 GCA_003297045.1 Symbiodinium sp. clade C Y103 | reverse complement strand
ATTGTTTTTGTTGTTGGTAAACAATAGTTCCAACTAAGTCAAAAACTTTGAATCACTAACACTTTTGGTTGAGCCATACATCACACCTCCAGTGGTCCTGACAGCTGGCACTGCAGAAGTGCAAAAAGCGTTGAAGAAGCGCTACTAGNGAATCACTAACACTTTTGGTTGAGCCATACATCACACCTCCAGTGGTCCTGACAGCTGGCACTGCAGAAGTGCAAAAAGCGTTGAAGAAGCGCTACTAGTATTGTTAAACGTTGTCTAGGTTGACCACCTGTTACCTTCACTTTACGCATCACTCTGTCCCCCGGGGCATTGCTGAGGCCCCGGCGCGAAGTGCACAAAGTTTTCAACCTGTTGCTCGGCAAGCCTTGGCGCATGGGGNGGGCATTGCTGAGGCCCCGGCGCGAAGTGCACAAAGTTTTCAACCTGTTGCTCGGCAAGCCTTGGCGCATGGGGTAAGATCAGTAAAACGGGCATTGTTTTTCATCCCCTCCTTGCGACTGAATGCCAGTGAGTCCCCCAACTGTTTTCACGCACAACGCCGGCCATTTTGTGATGATGAAACACCGGCAACGCTAAGTCTGCTCAATGCAAAACCTATATTGTCCTATTAGTATGATACGACGTATTAGTTATTATTGTGAATTCTGCTTTGAACGACGGTTCGAACTTTTCACCACTAAAGGGAAACATTGTGTGCCCACAAACAGCAGAATCAATACATGTTGGTACTCTGAAAAGGTTTTCAGTTCACATTATTGTGAAACTCATAATGTGCACAGTTCATTGTTGAGTTGGTCTTTACTAACTGCCGGGGGCGAAGTAAATTCCATAAGACATATAGATTAAGCATTGGCAGTCACTAGCGGCTTCTTGCCACGTTTCTTTCATTTACTCCTCGCATCAGTCCAAGCTCAGACTTTTCATTTGGATTTTTTGCTCTTTGCCTTTGGCTCTGACTCTGCATCGGAGACAGCGGGTCGCTTTTTCTCCTGGCACAGAGATGTGGTGTAAACTATTTTTAACATCCAACATTCTGAGCCTGATGGACAATTTAATTCTTGCTGTAGGGGAGGGTCGGTTCAAAGTCCCTGCGCAACATGTTTTCCACCCTTGGGATCCCAGCCTTCTTCTTCGTGTCATCCTTTTTGTTTTTTGTGTCTTTTGTCTCTTTCTTGGGATCGTCCTTGCTGCCCTTGGACGTAGTGTCCTTCTTGCGCCTGCTGCCCTTGGACGTCCTCTCACCCCTCTGCGTCGGTGACCTGCTGGTTTCCACGGGGCTTGCCTTCATCTTCTGCATCTCCTCAGCCGGAACCTGGCAGGGTTGAATGAGATTGGACAAAGGAATGACTACAGCATCAACTTGAGCGCTTGTTCAGCGCTGCAGCGCTTGTGCAGCGCTCAACAAAAAAGCCGAAGCCGCTAACCCCACCCCGTCAAAACCAGCCTCTGGAGGGTCTTCTGGTGGTGGAGGGTCTGCTGGAGGGTCCGCTCGAGGGTCTGCTGGAATGTCTCCTGGAAATGCGATGATGCCTCTTCTCATAGCCTGCCAGGCATCGGGAGTCTCGGATCAATGATAGTAACAACTGTTGCAACTAGAAGCACCTGCAGCACCCGTAAATCCAACCCAGAACATCAAGCAATAATCATACCAATTTTCAACTTTTGAATCCGAAACATCAAGTCCAAACGTCAAACAAGAAACTCATCCAACAAATTGATTTCATCATCCAACTGGATCCAGCCTCACAGATGCCTCCATGCACGCTCTGGACGATCGTGGCCTTCATCCTATCGATCAGCGTCCTGCTCCATGCCGGCAACAGCGACGGCGGCGGGCCTGCCCCAGTCAAGACTGGGGGGGCTTCCGAGCCACCTGGCGGGCCTGTTCCAGTTGAGAGTGGTGGGCCCTGACCACTTTGTGGTGCTGCCACCTGCTCTGCTGCCATGCCCAGTGCCACCTGCTGTGGTGCCTTGCCCATGGGGGTCTGGACAGGTGCTGCCACCTGCTGCTTGGCCATTGGTGTCTGGACAGGTGCTGCTACCTGCTCTGGTGCCTTGGCCATAACTGTTTCCGTCTGCACAGGTCCTGCCAGCTGGTGTGGTCCCTTGGCCACGGGCGTCTCGACAGCTGCTGCCACCTGCTGTGGTGGTCTGGCCATGGGCGTCTGGACAGGCATTGGCTTGGATTTGGGCTGGACAGGCATTGGCTTGGAGGGTGGCTTGGATTTGGGCTGGACAGGCATTGGCTTGGATTTTGGCTGCACAGGCATTGGCTTGGGTGCTGGCGGGGCAGGCATACGCTTCACAGGGACTGCATTGCCAGGTTTAGGCAGCGGTCGCTTAGGTTTTACTGCCTTGAGCAGTGGCTTGGGGAGCGGTCGCTTAGGTTTTGCTGCCTTGGGCGGTGGACTGGGGAGCGATCTCTTGCCCAGTACAGACATTGCCTTCGAGGTGGATCCCGCTATTCCCAGATCCCGTTGCTTCGGGGTGGGGGGGGTTTTCGGCATGTAGTGTCCATCAGGCTTCATGGCGGCGTGCGTGATGCCACTGTCGTAAAATTGTTGTGAAACTTGTAAGTTGTGAGTCCTAGTTGGCAGTCATTGGTCGTAAAATGCTCGTTGTTGTCGTAAACAATGAATGCAAACAGTGCGAGGTTTCAACTATTGTTATTTCATTGGTGCCCATGTTCTGGAATTTGTCGGTTTATAATTATTCAAAGTTTGAAATCAATTGGAATCATCTTGTTTTGTTGCTCTCAAATTGATCTCAAACATCTCAAAAACCACCGTTTTGATCTTAAATGGATCTCAAAAACACCAGTTTTGATTTTAAATTGAGAATCACAGTTTCAGATCAATTTGAGATCAAAACCTTAGTTTTTGAGATGTTTTTGTGACTGATCGTCTGGATTATGCAGCTGAATTCGAAAATGACATCAATTATTCAACAAAAAAACATCTTGAACCAAAAAGGGGAACGAGTAGTATCCAGTAAATCAAGTCAAGTCATTCAAGTGAGCTGGACCGAGTTGAAATTTGAATTCGACATTCATGACAATATGACAAATCCAATATCGGACATGATTTGAAAGCGCCAGCGCTTGTTCAGCGCACACTGCGCTTGTTCAGCGCACACTGCCCTTGTTCAGCGCAAATTTCTGAAATGCGTCAGAACTGCCACCCCACGCATGGTATCTGAGGTTGCCGGCGGGATGAAGATTTGCCTAAGGCGCACGCCAGGGACATGGAGCCGCAAGGGGGTTGACAACCGGGGAGATCATGTAGTAGACTAAAGTGGATTGGATTTTTATTGCCCAACGCTTGTTCAGCGCTATTGCGCTTGTTCAGCGCACAGTTGGTTTGCTTTAATTCCTCAGCGCTTGTTCAGCGCACAGCCCTCAAACACCTAGTCCACATTCTCTATACTGATGGTACCTTTAATTCGGGGTAGAAGCCTGTTGGGGTTGAAGAATTTAGTCAATTAAACCAAAATGTCTTAAAGCCAACAGGTAACCCTCAATTGAAAATCAACCGGGTTTCCTGTTTCAAGCCAAAAAAATATAGAAACTGCCAGGTAAAAACCAAACTTAATTCATTGGTGTCTGGGGTAGCAATACACATGGCGAGCGCTGAACAAGCGAGGCTGGCATGTGACTTCTGTATGGTCATCTCTCAAAAGACATCTTTTCTTTGCCAGTCATCTAGTCGGAATGAACCCCCTAAAACCACATCATCCTCATCATCATCATCATCATCATCACCATCATCATCACCATACTCTTAATCATACTCTTTCACCATACTCTTCACCATACATATCATATTCATCATAAAAATCATGATCATGATTTTTCTTGATTTGACATGTTGTGGTATAGTTAGTTGAATGTGATGATGATGATGATGATGATAATGGTGGTGATGATGATGATGATGGTGTTGATGATGATACTTGATGTGGTGTGATTGGATGGGAAGTCAGCTAACGTCATGTGATTGGACTGTGCGGAGCTCATGAATTTGCACAGATTGCCTTTGTTGAGCGATTTTGGCCCAGGATCTTCCGCAGCATGGCCCTTTCCGATCTCAAAACGTCTCATAAATTCCAATGTTGATCTCAAATTGATCTCAAAACATCTCCAAAACCAACAGTTTTGATCTCAAATTGATCTCAAAACATTTCAAAAACCCCAGTTTTGATCTCAAATTGATTTCAAAACATCTCAAAAAACAATGTTTTGATCTCAAATTGATCTCAAAACATCTCAACAACCCCAGTTTTGATCTCAAATTGATCTCAAAACATCTCAAAAACCCCAGTTTTGATCTCAAATTGATTTCAAAACATCTCCAAAACAACCAGTTTGATCTCAAATTGATCTCAAAACATTTCAAAAACCACAGTTTTTTTGATCTCAAATTGATCTCAAAACATCTCAACAACCCCAGTTTTGATCTCAAATTGATCTCAAAACATCTCCAAAACCCCAGTTTTGATCTCAAATTGATTTCAAAACATCTCCAAAACCACCAGTTTTGATATCAAATTGATCTCAAAAGAAAAAAACAGTTTTGATTTTTTGATCTCAAAAACCCCAGTTCTGACGTCAAATTGATTTCAAAACATATCAAAAACCCCAGTTTTGATCTCAAATTGATCTCAAAACATCTCAAAAACACCAGTTTTCGCTCAACAAAAGCAAATTGTGCAAATGCATCAGCTCCGCGCAGTCCAATCACATGATGTTAATTGACCCCCTCAACAAAGCAATTTGGCAGGGAAGCAGCTCATTTTTGTCCCCACAGAGTTGTTTCGTCGTGGCTGAGCAACCCATTGAATCACACTCATTGGTGCTGGGTTCAAGCCATTTCCCCACCCCACTTCAAACGCAAGAGCACATTATACTCCTTGTAGTTTGGAACATCCCAGACATGTACCTGGTATGTCCACACAGGACCTGGCACCCTCAGCACGTTCAGCACCCCAAAGAACAGCGTGTGCATGTCTTCATGTACTCCAAGCACCTCTGGTTTGAGACCCTCATCTTTCATCAAGTAGCTGTGCAGCCACCTAAGGATGTAGGAGAACCTTGGATCATCTTCTTCTTCGAGAGGGGACCATTCGTCTACAGCCCATTGTAGGTCCTCGTCTTCATCCGAAGTCAATTTCAACTTGTTCTTCTTAGGCAAAACCACTAGGACATCGTACTTCTCACTGGGGATGTCGGCGCTGCCCACCAGTGGCCATTCGCAGCCCATGACTTGAAGGGAGTTAGGCTGGAACATGATCCTTTATGGTGCTTTTTTTTGAGCAAAAGCTCCAGAAACCAGTGGACACTGTGACACTTGATGACACTTAGTAATCAATCAGTTGAAAAAAACATCATCATAATTGTTTGTTGATTCTGGTCCAAATCAGTTTTGAGCATGAGAAACAGAATGAAAACAACCAGCGCTTTCTGAGAACCATTGTTTTTGGAGCAAATCTTATCTGATTCCTCGGGCTTCCGCAAGTGAATGCAACTTGACTTGGGTTCCGAACTTGCATCAAGCTCTCCCAAGCCTGCAACAACAAACAGTAGTAGTAGGAGACACGAGTATGAGGGTGCTATGAATCTCATGTGGCAGCTCNGGTTCCGAACTTGCATCAAGCTCTCCCAAGCCTGCAACAACAAACAGTAGTAGTAGGAGACACGAGTATGAGGGTGCTATGAATCTCATGTGGCAGCTCGCCTTTCCTATGCGGCAGCCCGCTTTTGCCAGCTGGGAGCTCGCCTTCGCTGGCCGGCAGCGCGCTTTCGGAGGCGGGAGCGCGCCAAATGGGCATGTAAGGAAGTTTCCGGTGTCCAAGTGGTGACGCCATTCTTAATTGTCAGCGCAAATGTTTGCAGCGACCAGTNGGAGGCGGGAGCGCGCCAAATGGGCATGTAAGGAAGTTTCCGGTGTCCAAGTGGTGACGCCATTCTTAATTGTCAGCGCAAATGTTTGCAGCGACCAGTTTTGACATCAATTTTTGTTCCCTAACGCCACCAAAACACGAGTTTCATTGCAAGGCAATGCTAGCTTGACGACAGTTGTGATATCGATATGTCGGAGGAACAGTACAGACTGTCTTTGGATATTAAACATATTTTTTCTCACATTGAAATTGGAAACTCATGGCCCATATACGAGTCACCAATTTAGATCTCAGAAGCCTATTTGGCTGAAAGGTAAGTTAGTGCGCAAGGTGTGAAAATGAATGATTCTAATTTCATTCTACTTACTTAGAGTTAAATACATAGTCCGCCCCATTGGAGAGAGTGGGCAAGGTGTGACAATGAACTGACTGCAACTAGCAACTCTTTTATGTGCAGCCTACTAGTCTTATGCACAATGGTGATAATAATGGTTAGAAGCTGCTCACGTGATATCGGAATGATGGAATGGTTATTATTCTTCTAGTTCTTGCGCCTTGTGGCTGTGTGCCATGGTTCAGAAGTCAGGGTCAAAGGCGTCAAATCGCATCCTTTCACTGAGTCAGCTCTTGCAGCGGCCGTGTGTTTGTCGAGCACGTGTTTGCCTTCAGCAGTTTGGGCATTGTCAATCTGCAGTTCTTGCTGCTCGAGAAAGCTTCCAGATGCTGGAGCCAAGCCTGAAGGTCACATGGCTCAGAATCAGATTCATCTTTTAAAATTTTCCCCTTGTGCTACATTGGGTCTTCTTTGTGTTGAATCTCTTTTGGTGGCATGTCCCCGCTTGCTAGGTTGCTGCTTTGCAAGATTTCTTCAATGTCTCATCTTGTCAATCAAGTCAAAAGGATCGGATGGTGGCTGCCATCAGGACTACCAACAGCAACAGCGTGGAGTCTGTGCCATCTGCTGGGGATGAGATGTTGGTGGCTTCGGACGAAGAGGATTTTTTTCTGGAGTCGTCAGAGCAAGAGGGCGCGAAGCAGGCTGGAGGAGACGAAGATTTTTTCGCTTCTTCTTCAAATGATGACAAGGCCGCAACGCCGAAAGTTTTGGATATGGAAATAGGCAACGGCAAGTCTGAAGAATGGTTCAGGCCATCTTCTGATTCTGATCCGGAGTCTGGTGTGGATGTTGGTCACGGCAAGTCTGAGTCTGGTATATGCGCTCGTCAATCATCGTCAAAAAAACGACAGCCAAGGAGACCAGTTGGAACAGCGGAGTTTCTGGGCAAACCTGTGTGCATTCGGGCTTTGTCTCGACTTTTGTGCATTGGCACAAGCACGCTCCAGAAGATGCGACGGGGTGAAGATGTTTTTGCTGGAAGGCCTGCAAGGCCGAAACATCCAGTTTTTGGATTTTGTCTTGATGGCGAAGCTCAGGCTAAGTGGCATGCAGTGGTGGTCTTTCTTTGGAGAATTTATCACAGTTCTGCTGAGTTTTTACCAAACCACTTCAAATTGCCAGCAGCGCAGCGCGAAGCCCCGTTCCCAGATGAGGGTGGCGACGATTCTGCAGAGGACTTCAGTCAGAGGTATGTATCCAAAGTCCTGCATGAACTGGATGCCTATTCTGCAGACATGAATGTGATGCTGCTTGGGCCAGGTAATCCAGATGCGCCCAGGCGTTTTTTACAGCATTCAACAAGGACCGAACTCTACTTTGAGTATGTGGCCTACTCTGAAGCCAATGGGCAAGAGCCGGCCAGCTACTCCACATTTCTGCGAGTGGCCAACTGTGTTATGAAGCCAGGTATGCGTGGTTCTCAGTTGGCTTACAGGAAGGCTGGAGATCATGCGCAATGTGATACTTGCTGGCAGCTCAAGCAAGAGATTCGGCAAGCAAAAGGCGCGAAAGAGCGTGAAAGCAGGAACAAGGCCTATGTGAAGCACGTGCTCAGCCAGTGGCTTGACCGCCAATGCTATTGGCAGCACCGAAGCACTTCGCATGCCTTTTTCCAGCAAATCATCGAGATGGGTGATAAGTTGATGCACGCAAGCATCCATGCTTCCGCTCTGACTTTGATTCAGGACGGAATGGATCAAGCCAAATTTAGAGTTCCTAGGTTGGATCCAAGGCTGAGAGCGTCCAAGCTTTCCCAAAGGATGTACCGCCCAGTGCTTCACATCCTGTGCAGTTGGGCGCACGGAGCTCAAATGACGTTTTTCGTCAGCCATGAGGATCAGCCCAAGGATTCCGTCACCTCAATGGAAGCTGTGTCGAGGCTGCTTTCTGACTTAGCCAATCAGTACACCACCTTGCCGCTGACACTACACATTCAACATGATGGAACACCAAGGGAAGCGAAGAACCAGTTCTTCACTGCCTATTTGCTGTTGCTGACTTCGTTACAAGTCTTCCGGCAAACAACGATATCATTCCTCAGACCTGGTCATTCGCATGAAGACGTTGACCAGGTCTTTTCGCAGGTTGCAGCGATGATGTCCCACAGCTCTTTCTCAACTCCAGATGACCTGCTGGAACTTCTCAATTGCACATGCCAATCTGACAATGCTGGCCATGCAGCTCGTTTGAAGAAGCAAAAATTTCAGAAGATCCGTGCAAGTGCCTGCATGCTGGACCAGGCAGCTGACTGGAAATCTTGGGTCGCTGTGGCAGGGTTGAAGCTCAAAGGCTTGAGATTTTTGGCAGAACTCAACTGATTTCATTTCTCTGATTTGAAGAGCTGAGATTGAGATACCAATTCCTTTTAGGGGGCAACTTTTTTTGTGATGATTACAAGAAACCAATTTTTGTTGAGTGATGGGAAGAGCAAGTGAGGAAAGGTTGGCCAACTGCGTTTCATTTTGCGTTCAGATCTGAGTCCAGCTGCATATGGGTCGTGCGAAGTCGAAGAGTTGAGAGGCTCAATCCCACATGGGCATGACGTGCTGATGGTTGTCAAAAGAAGAATGGCAGACGGGAACCCGTCAAGCATCAAATGTATCATGAGTGCCCAAAGGGCAGCATCCTTGAAACTTTGCTTTGAGCAGCCTGGCGGCCTTGCTTTGAGACGACCCATTGGAGATCAAGTCAAGAAGAACATCAGCGTTTACGCCCCCCGTTGCAGAGAACAAGGCGTGTTGACTGCAGATGGACAATTCTACTTGGAGTCGTGGGCTCAAGGCCAATGGCCGCTGAGGCCAAGACCGAGGAGTTATTCGATCTTGAATCACAGGCAGCATTTGCTGGATCCTGTTCATCCCGCAGGACCTTCAATCTGGGAGAAGCCCAGGAGGCCCACGACATGGGATCTCAGGCCAAGAGCTGACGACAGTGAAACAGCATCTGAAGATGATGAAGCGCCCATTAACATGGACTGAGTGGTGTGCCGCAACCTTTCAGTCAGTGAGTGAGGGTAATCACTGAGCCGTTTTGTTTTTGTTGTGTCAGCCTGATAGCCAGCAAAGTACAGGATGTTGAACTGACAGTCAGCTGATGACAGCAAAGCTTTGGGTTCGAGTAGTGCAATGTGCCACTGATTGAGTGACTCTCGTCACCACATGGCTTTAATGTGATTTTCCTGGAAATTTTCACGAACCATGCCAGCTGTGGGAAAGTGTCACACATAGTAATGATGACAAATTATTGTTTTCAATCACCAATCACTGGCACTGATCTGGTGCTGCTTTGCTTGTGGGACTTTGGGAAACTTGGGGCAGTTGCCAGCTGTGATCTATATCGGCAGGTGACGAAAAGGGCGTGGGCAGGATTGAACCACTCTGCACAAGAGTGTCATTGCGCTGAACAAGCGCTGGACCTCATTTCAAGTTGTTCCAAAATAAGTAAATCAAGTGTAGTCAGTATATAATTTGAGTCTGTGGGGAGCTGGAACCGAGTGTCTGGTGACTTTTTAGGTTTCTTTGTACTCTTTTTGAATCATTATTTGAAATTTTGTAGACCTTGCTTCTGAACTTTGCTTGTCCAACGCGCAGTCCTTAAACAGCATTCAATGGATTTGGAAGAATGACCCGAACAATTTTATCAGATGCTATGCGGTTTCCCAATGCTATTCAGCTTGTGTTCTCCGGTTTCGTGTTCTTACAATGTTCGGGGCCTAAAGGTGACCCAAGAACTTTTCCATTCATCCAAACCCCCACTGGTGGGTGTGAAGGTTTTGCCTCTCCATGGGTATGGCAATTTTCTATAGTCAGAGCTTGCATGGACCCATTGTTTTCGACCCAGGTGGCCACTTGCTGATAGCCCAGCCACGGCAGGCGGATTTCTGATGGGCATGCGGCATGCAGGGTGATGAGACCCAATCATGGTAGAGAGAAATTTCAAGTGAACATGGGTTGTTAAGGTCAATCTGAGTTTGTACTGATCAGAATCAGCATTTGCCCAGTCAATGTAGATGGGCTCAGCTGTTCAAGCCAGTGTGAGTTTACTGAAAGCATTTGCCCAATCAATGTCGCCACCTTTTGATCAATGTCCAGTGGCCCTTTTGCCAATCCCTCCACTTATTTACGGTGATGGCGCCCAAATCTATGAAGCGTCCTGCGGCGAAAAAGCCTGCTTTGAAGCGACCTGCTGCTTCTAAGCGCCGAAGGACGGCAAACAATGAGTCAAATCAAACATTCTTGTCTGAAGGAAACTTGAACACAAAGTTGAGAGAGGTGTTCTCATCACGCATCTAGAATCAAATAAAAATGTGATCTGAAGTGGCTGAAGAATCAGACTGACCAGCCTCAGTCCACAGTGTTTGGTACTTCCAGGAGCGATGAGCAGCCTCAAAGTGAGCAAGAGATTTTTCGCAGCTCTGACGAAGAGCTTGATGAGCCGCTTGATTCATGAGTTTTGGTGCTTTTTTTGTTTCTCATAGACCTTCAAGCTTCCAATCGTTGGTCATAATGATGTCGGGACTTGTTTTTAAAACCTTATGCCTGCGCCTATCAAGTTTTCTCCGTGGCTGCTGTCACACAGCTTCAGGTCACAGCTGCCGGCTGATGACCAGAAGGACGATGATGAGGCTGGCCAGATGCATTTTGCCAGTGACGAGGATGAGGGTGAGGGCGAGAAGGCTGGAGATCAGCATGCCCAGGAGCATGATGGTGGCCCAGTTGAAATTGAAGACGATCAAGACGATGACGATGACGAAGATCCATCAGTGGAGTCGACGGAGTTGCCGGAATGGCCCGACCAAATGGAGTTGGGAGTATCTTGTCTTGAACCCTGGCGTGTGGGGTACACAAGGAAGGAAGTCTTAGTTAATCAAAGGCTACCCCATAGGTGGAGGAAGTGCCAGTCCTTGGCTTGATCTGCGCTGCTTCAGGCACGTGGCTTCATTTCCAGAGCTTTGACGGACCCTTTGTTCTCTGAGCTTGCCACTGACCTCAAGTCTTTGAGTGCATCCCTGGGACGCTTGAAGAGGTCTTCCCCTGCTATCAAGATCGGCACAATTTGCTCTGGCATTGGCACGCAGGAAATGGTTGGGGAAATTTTTACAGAGCTGTGGAACAATTTCAGCCCAGATGCACCCCTGAAGGCGTGCGCACCACTCTTTGAAAATTGGATGGCCCCAGGGATTGCAAGGTTATGTTTGATGCCAACTTCATGGTTTTTTCTGGCGATGGTTTAAAGTTTCTTTTGGGTCGATCTCAGCTGTGTTGAGCACAGGTGGAACATACCTTCCTCTGTGAAAATGAAGGGTCCAAGCTGAAGTTCCTGGCGGAGGCATTCCCATCGGCAGGCCACATATTCACAGACATGCAGGAACTCCACAAAGGACGCGCCAGGGACTACAAAGATGGCTGCAGTTACAAGACAGTTCCCAAGGTTGGGAGCAATTTGAAAGAACAATTAATTTTTCAAAATTAGGACCACCTAAAATCATATTCCAAGTCGGTTGAACGACTAATGGATAGTTTTTGACCGAACTTGCCAGGTCGATGGTGTCATATCTGGCTTCCCTTGTATTTCAGTATCCCCTCTGAACATGTATGACTTGGAGTTCCGCGACACAACCCAGGCCACCGGATGCGGCTGGGATAGCGTCAAGAAGTTTGTCAGAAAGTTTCGACCCCAATGGGCAATCTTGGAAAATGTCAAGTCGCTTGCCCATAGCAGGAAGGCTGACAACTACAAGAAGCCGGTGGATCATATCTGCCAGGTGATGCAGAAGATCGGCTACATCCCAGCGTACGACGTGGTGAACACATTGAACTTTGGGCTTCCTCAATCCAGAGCACGTTGCTGGATGATGTTTATCCGTGCTGACTGCCAGGTTGATCAGGCCGACCTTCTTGGATCCTTCCGATCCTTCATGCTGCAGCCTTGCGGTTTGGGCAAGGTTTTGGTGGGTGGCCATGAACATGTGGGCCAGTGTGGTGGCGTTGTTCGGCGAAGCCCCTCGACAAAATGGCACAAGAAGCTGCAAGAGGCTCGCAAGAGGCTTGGCTCGGCTCCTCGGCTTGAAGCACGACTACCATTGAAAATGGTGCATGATGTCTTTTTCAACTTTTGTTTATTCAGCCCGAGGCTGATGTGGATCGAATGATTGCTGTCATCAAGGAGAAGCACTTGGCAGCTTGCATCCCAGAGCGGGAGCTTTGCATTCTTTCCGTGGCTTGTGTGGATTTGGTCAAGAATCACAACATTGATCCAGAAGTTGAAGCAGTTGTTGTGCAGACCGCGGCTCGAAGAGACTTATTTTTTTGATCTTCCACCTGATGAACCCCAACAGAATTAAATGTTTTTTGAACCAGGCACTTGAAGCCGACCTGAGGATCAGAACTTCGACAGGGGCACGTTCCTTCGAAGCAACCCCCGGTATGTCAACTGCACAATTCCGAAAGGTCGTTACATCCTTACGAAGGAGTGGCGGGTGGTGACAGCGCAGGACCCTGATGGGTTGTGTCGAAGTCATGTGCAAGTTGTGTTTCGAACGTCAAAGTGAAGTCATGGATCATCAGAAACAATGTTCTGTTACAAACATAAAAAGAGGATGTAGTCGTTTGCCAAATGCTTTCTGTCAGGAGTGCAGCCGCTTGCAGGGCTTTGGCTGTCATGAGCACTGGCGCTACAACTTGGCACAGCTTCCCGGAAGTCTTCTGAGATCCTTTGCTGGCAACTCGTGGGAGAGCTCAGTGGTGTCTTTCAGTCATGGGTTCTTCAGTCGGGTCAGCGCTGGACAAGTGCAGTGGGGGCGCTGAACAAGCGCAGTGGTGACCAAGTGCAATGGGGCGCTGAAGTAGCGCAGTGGGGCGCTGAACAAGCGCAGTGTGGGGTTGGACAAGTGCCGGGGGCGCTGAATAAGCGCGTTGGAGCGCTGGACAAGCGCAGTGACTGTCTCGATGGCATTTGTTTCATTTTCAAGTCAAGACCACAATGCCTTGTCCTTTGCACGCCCAGGTTCTCAGTGCCTGTGTGCGTAGCAGCCTTCATGTCTGTTCTTCGACATTGGCAGCCATCTGATGATTGAGGCAGCTTTCCAGCACATGGCATTTGCAGGACCTGAAGATCTACAAGCGTGGATGTGCTCATGGATGACCGAGGATCTTAAATTCAAATTTAATTTATTTTTTTGAGGAGTTTAAATCATAAGCTCTTCTTGAATTGACTGCAGTGCTCGCCCCAGAGTCGAGCAAAATGAATGCACGCAATGTTTCAAGCCTGCCACCGGTAGCATCTTTGGCTGATTTGAAGCTACGTCAGGTTGATGAGTTATTCAAGTTGTTTCAAGTTGCAGCAACGGTGTGTTAGCATGACTAGGTGGTGGATATTTGCAAGGTCTGAGGCTCAATTTTGCAAGGGACGCAATGCCTCCGAAGAAGAGGCAGAAAGTTTGCCCCCGCTCAGTGGACGAAGTGCCGCCTGTTCAAGTCACCTTGGACCAATGGCTTCAGCAGATTTACAGCCTGCGCCACCACAAGGCTGACGATGGCAAGATGGCTTTGTTTCCATGGCCTGTTGAGCATGGTGGAACCTTTCTAGAGATTGCACAGCGTGCTTGGGGAGATGGTGATCGCGTTTTGAATGGCGCGCATCGAATTTGCCAGAAAGCCGGCATTTGCAGCACTGAGTCTTCTATGGATGACTTCAAGCGCATCTTCTGCAACATGCAGGCAGGAGGCATGTTACTTAGCTAGGTTTGAATTGATTCACCTTATCATCCCAACTTGCTAAGTTAATCTGATTGCACTATGAGAAGGCTATCTTTGTTGGATATAGAATCCACCAATCACTGCCTTGTTCTGAGAACAATGCTCTCTCCCTTCCTCACATGCAGCTCCATCATCACCATCACCATCATCATCATCATCATCATCATCATCATCATCATCATCCCATCATCATCATCATCATCATCATCATCAACAACATCATCATCATATCATCATCATCATCATCATCATCATCATCATCATCATCATCATCATCACCATCAGCATCATGATCACGGACCAAAAAAGCTAATAAACAGTTTTAGAAAGTATCACCTTCGCCAGGATTGGCCACCTGTGGAGGGCAAGATCAGCAAGACATCCATCTTGCAGTGGAGCATGCAGAATGAATCCTTCTGGCGTGGCTTTGTTCCAATGAGCGAAGTCCTTGGAGTTGCAAGGTCCATTGCGATGTCGCGCTTCCGGGAGGCTGGACTTTTCACCGGAAGGCAAATTTCTAGCCCCATGAGATTTTTTTTTATGTTGTTTTTGGAGAGCACCTCTAGGAGGTGCTAGCCATAGGTATTTGTTCGTAAGTATTGCAATTTTTTTTCATTTTTTTTTTAAATTTCAAAAAAAAAGGCAATACTTACTAACAAATACCTATGGCTAGCACCTCCTAGAGGTGCTCTCCAAAAACAACATAAAAAAAAATCCCATGGGGCTAGAAACTTGCTTTCCGGTAAATTTTTCAGTTTGATTTCCAGCTTTTCCTTTGCAATACTTAGTACTTAGTTCAAATGAGGTGCTAGCTACAGTCAGAGCTTGGGACAGACTTCTAGCCAAGCTTGATTTCCAGATTTTCCTTGGCAATACTTAGCTAGCCAAGCTTGATTTCCAGATTTTCCTTGGCAATACTTAGTTCAAATAGCTGTGGAGAGCACCTCACTGAGGTGCTAGCCACAGAGCTTGGGACAGATTTCTAGCCAAGCTTGATTTCCAGATTTTCCTTGGCAATACTTAGTTCAAATAGCTGTGGAGAGCACCTCGTTGAGGTGCTCTCCGCAGGGCTTGGACAGATTTCTCGCCACTGGGATTGGGCAAGTTTCTCGCCGCAGAGCTATTCATGAAAGCTCTGCGGCGAGAAATTTGTCCAAGCGCTGCGGCGAGCACCTCAGCGAGGTGCTCTCCAAAGTGAGTTGGCAAGTTTCTAGCCACAGAGATTTGGCAAATTTTCTAGCAGCTTCAGAATCAAAAACCTCGCCGCGGCGAGATATTGAAAACCTCGCCGCGGCGAGATATTGAAAACCTCGCCGCGGCGAGATGTTCAATTGACATATTTGATAAATTTGAATTTGATGATAGTCTTCTGATTTTGAAATTGTCATTTTGAGCCATCATCATCCCTGGCAGGGCACCATGCTGAGTCTGCGGTTGGACTATGTCTTCTCCGAAGTATGCCTACCAGGTGAACCTCTTGTGGTTTGACGATGGCTCCTTGAAAGGCTTGGCGGCGTTCATGAATTTGATCGGGCTGATTGTCTTGGACCAGCAGGGGAAGTTCGGTCCAGATGACTTTGCTCACCCTCGAGTGAAGACGCTGCTTGAATCAATGCTGGAGATCGCCACCATTTACAAGAGCCAATCAGAGTCGGGCACATTTCTGGATTCACAACTGGCAAGAGTGGTCAAACAAAACCAGGTCAAACAAATGGGTGATTCTGGAAAAAGCGATGGGATTGGTTTTGATGAAGCCCTGGCCCTCTACAATGCCCATCCCCTTGTGCAGCAAGCAGGAGACGGACTTGATCCTCGGTCTTTCCTTAATCATTCCTTAATCCTTCTTTCAACGCCCCAAGTAGACTTGATTCTATTATTATCTAAAGACTAAGACAATCACTTTTGTCAATTCCTATGTTTGGATCTCAGGATGCGACTGGAAGTGGGAGTGTGAAGATCGACAACAAGAAGGCCAATGGAATCCGGCATTGGATGGAGCGGACTGATGGGAAAGCTTTGGCTCTCGTAGAGAGCACACAGCACGACGTGCCATTCAACATGGGCCCGTTTGGAGAGGCATTGAGTCAGATTTCGTGGCTGTTTCTGGGCAGTGGCAGTCCAGTGCAGCTCGTGGCGTCAGCCAACTGCGGGCTCGCCCCGCTTGATGGTGAGGGGACGGTGACCATAGATTGGGAGCTTCCCTTGACGGCATGGGGTCAGTTCCTACTGTTCTCCCGCATCATTGCCGACTTCACGACTTCTACATCATTGGTGGAAGTGAAGTCCAAGAAGAAGTACCGGGCCAAGGAAGCTGACTTGCAGCAGATCCGAAACCTCATTGCAATTTGGACTCAGATCCGTGGTCTGTGTGAGGCCAAGATGGACGTTGGGGAGTTCGAGCAAAAGCTGTTGAAAGGCAACCACGTGGATGATGAGCTGCAAGAGGTTCTTCTGCAGCGTCCAAGGGCCTTTGCTCTTAGCATGATGCCTGCACAGAAGGAGCGCATGCAGAAAGCGGCAGAATCCAAAGAACAGGCGATGCTGGGAGAAGTTGAGCAGCAACGCCTTGAAGTGCGCCATGCCAAGTTTGAATTTCTGAAGAAGGCTTTGAAGCGAGACCAGCTCCAACTCACGAGGGTTGAGGCTGCTCCAGCGAAGCTGGCTGCTCTTCAGAGCAGAACTGAGGCAGTATGGCGAGAGGAGCAAGCAGCGCTGGGTGAACGAGCTGTGAACAGCTGGTGCAACAAATACCTGAGGGTCGTCGAAGTGGAGAAAGCAGACTTCGCCACTGGACCCATGATCGAGTATTTGAACTTTGTTGTGGCTTGGCTCTTGTCAATGGCGATCACTTTGTGCAGTTTATTCTTAAGTAGTTTTGGGGACATTGCCTATAGATGAAAATTTACGACAAACAATGCAGTCTGAATCCAAACACTGCCGTTGAGTTCTAAGGCCAAGCTTCACAACGTGTCTGTTGATCAAATTCACATTGTGGCCTACAGCGACTTCAACCACCCTCAAGCCTCTTCCAAATCTCGGGTGGCAGATCTTGCTCGCCTGTTTCAGTCATGCTGCGAGATGAACCCAATCACTACTGTGGGAGTCTGTGATTTTCCAGAGGTTCCGAAAGCCAGTTCCAAACGTGGCCTGGCTGATGAGGAGAATGACATTCAGGTGTCATTTTGGGCCCAAAAGTTGAACATTGACACGCGCTTCGTCGTTCCCTACGATCTTCCACCATCAGGAGAGGCGTTGAACAAGAGAAGGCGGGAATGATCTGGGAAATAACAGCGGTCCATGGTTTTGGAAATCCATGGCAACAAGCATCGGCCATAGCCATGCTATCATAATATCAAATACATGGGCGCATCCACCATGAGTTCCTTGAAACTTATAAAAGTAGTTGTACCACCGAATTATCCATGGTGAAGGAAAGAGCATCATGACTCTGATTTGCAGGCGATTCAGCATGGGGAGGTTGGTGGCAGACGGAGCCTCCATTGACAACAATGTCTTCATCAACGCTGCGGAGCTCAGCATAGCTGGCCGACCGCTCACCAACGAGCGTGTGGTGCTGCCAAGGCAGCGAGACCTGGTGCTGCCGGAGTCCACTGACGCTTCAGCAGATTTGAGGACAGCAGAGCGCCAGAGGCCATCGCCCGAACAGGTTCGAGCACAGAAAGGTAGACAGCGCCTTCAAACGGTGATGTCATCACTGCTGAATGTGTCAGAGTACAACTTTGGAAACAAGCCAGTTTGCATTGTGAACTTCACCCCTTACGTGGAAGATCTCGGACTTTGCGTTGCTTGTCCCCACTGAGTGACGACATGTCCGACATGATACATTGAACCATGATCTAAATCTGAATAAATTAAAGGTTAAGCCTTAAGATTCCCTTTGTCTCCCAAACTGTTTGTGCCAGGTTCTGGATCTGAAGATGGGGCCTCCATCAGCCAGTGGCTTCGACTTCCGCAACAAGCTGCACTACATTGGCGTCCATTGGATGGACAAGTCCGAGTTCGGAAGGATGAGAGTGGTCCGGGAAGTTTTGGAAGCTTGGATGGATGGCAAATTGAAAATTTCCGGCTTTGAGTTCCAAAGCGTTCCTCCATCGGTACCGCAAGACCAGATCTCGCTGATTCCAGGGGCTGATGTCGCCATGGGCAGCGTTGACAGATTGGAGATGGAAGTTTTGGTCCGGGATGGGGGCTCCGTTGTGATCAAGCCGGATGAAATCCGATATTGGCGTTCCATCAGGGATGAGTTCTGTGAAGAGTTTGAAGCCCTGCTGAAGGAGCACACCACGACGTACTCCCAATGCCACTTACTTCATTGAATTTATTTTATAGGAACCAGCGTAGTTTTTAAATTTTGCTGTGGGCAATGATTGCTTTGCGCTGTGGAAGCGCAGTTTGCGCTGAACAAGCGCACAGCATCTATTTCCTATACCTTGCGGTGTTCAATTTGTTCTGGCTACCCAGGCCTGGCTGGTGTGATCAACTTGGGTGGTGGCACTGCGACTGCTGTGAATCCTGTTCAAGATCAAGAAGATGGTGCTGGGCAAGGCAACAACACTCCCGCGCCAGAGGTGTTTGAGAGCTTGGAGAAGTTGAAGGAGGCTGACCCTATCGAGGAATCAGTTGCTTCAGAAGTCTCTCATGTGACCATGATGCGGTCGAAGTCCGGATCTTTGTACCTGATGTTGGAGGCTGATCCAGCTGACTCAGGGGCGCGGGAAAAGATTCTCCCCCGCAAGATGCAACTTGGTGGATACGGCAGTGGCACATACAGCAAGGTTGAAGATGCCAATCCTGGAGTCTACTTCACAATGGGTCGTGGAGATGCCACGGTCTGCCAATTCGATGAAAGCAGCTTGAAACCCGAGAGCACCAACATTGAAGCGTGGAGTTTATACAAAATGGTCACTCAGGTGGAGAAGCACAAGCGCCTTGCAAAGGTGAACGTCTCGTTCCTGAAACTGACGAGGAAGCAGGATGATGCTGCCTTGGACGGCTTCGAGGTGGAGATGACTGCCAAGATGAAATATCAACCCATCACGGCACAGAGAGACCTGCAAAAAGCAGTGACATGCAAAAACTTCTTCAAGTGGTTCGCCGGGGACAAGGTCAAAGCCATCGACGAGTCCCCGTACATCATGACGGTGTTTCGTTTCCGATATGAAGGGGTGGGCACCAACCTGAAAGTTCAGAAGCCGTATGTCCTCACAAAGACTGGGATCAAGCTAGAACTTCAGAAGCCAGTGAAGGCAAGGTTGTAGTAAAGCAAAAAAAGAAACATGTTTTGCTGAAAAGAAGCCTCAAGTTCAAGGATTTCATAATTTGCATTTGTTCGTTGCTGCCAGCCCTTGAAGGTCGCTTGGACCGCATGATGATCTGGTCTGAGACAGATGGCAAATAGTGACTTCACGTTGGCCCCAGCATCAACTGAAATGCTTGGCCTCAGAAACTTTTGGTCGCGAAGACCCGCTATAGTGTCAGTGACCCAAGAAGTTTGCCATTTGTGAATGATATTTACAGTTTTTTACAGTTCAAAGATTGACTTTAACTTTATACATCAGGTGGCTAACACATTGAGCCATATGGTTTACTCTGTTGATTTTGGCCATGAGTGGTAAGCAGGGGGTGGGTGCTGACGTGCGGGATTGCGAAGATGAACATTGCAGATAGGCGCATGTGGCAAGAGTGAGTTGAGCTTGATAAAGACAATACTTAATAATACAAGAATTGTAGTTAGCAAATTCATCTAAATGATGTTGCCGCATGAATGCTGCAGTGATGATAGGACATGGAAGCCGGACCAGGCATTTGCATCAACCGTGGGAAGGTTGAGGAAGAAAAAAGCCGTTGGCATCTAAAGCCGTCATGACAGAATTCCCCACACTTTTGTTGGTTCCGATTCCACAGACGGTTTGTTTTTTCAAGCCTGTTGCCATTCAGAACTGATTGCTGCTGATTGATATGGGAACATCTGAGTCATTTGATGCTCAGCAGCAATAGGCAAGGTTAGTTTGTGCGATTGGGGCGCCTGACCATCTTGCCATAGCCATGTTCGACATTCAGGCCACCATCCGAGCAAGGCTGGAATCTAGTCAGAACTCCGCTTCTGGGCAATCAGCTCCAGCTCCCAGGTTGACTTTACCCTGCCCAACGCCTGCAGCCTCTTCATCTGTTGCTCCAGAACATGCCCCAGAGAAATCGCCGCGGGCATTCTCTGAGGCGGGAGAGGAGTCTGAAACGCCTAGGCCCAAGGCTCATGCAGGGCCAAAGAGGAAGGCGATGGGCAGAGGAAGGGGCAGAGGTGGTCGTGGACGTGGCAGAGCCAAGAAGACCGAGGAGGAAGCGATTGTGACGGAGATGGTGATGGAAGGTGACGGAGAAGAGAATGGTGAACCTGATGAACTTGAAGTTCCTGAACCTGAAGTTCCTGAGCCAAAGGCTCCTGAGCCTGAAGGTGGTCTTGAGAATGAGGACGGCAAGGTTGAGACTGAGCTGAAGCCCAAGAAGAAGAAAGTTGCCGCCATGAAGAAGCCTTCTGCTTCCAGGAAGGCAGCCTCGGAATGTCGTGATGGTGAAGTTGGTTCTCCGACAAAGAAACCTGCTAGTTTGGAGGAAACAGGCAAGGAGGCCAAGAATGCTGAGATTGGCGTGGGAGACAAGAAAACCAAGCAGTCCTTTGAAGTTGAAGCGGCCCGGTGTGAACCCTGGGACTACCCCGAAGGCCAAGGCCAAGCGCACGAAGGGGGAGACCAAAAAGGAGGTTCGCATGCTCAAGTCTGGATGGAAGGCGGGCTTTGGAGAAAACAAAGTTGGACTCAAGCCTCAAATTTTGTGAACTGTTCTGGGCCGTGTTTGAAAGAACCCCTTAAAATCTTTTAAGCTCTGAAGTCAGTCAATCCAGGGCCCGTTGAACTTTACTTAGCTTCAAATTGGTGGCTTTGGCAGGTCACCAAGTTTGTTTGCAGTCACCGCAGCGATTACTACTCTTTCCAGTCTCCTGATGGCACGACGTTTTACTCCAAGCGCCAAGCAGCAGCTGAGGGATTTGAGGATGAATGAAGTAGAGGTAGTTTCTCGCATTGTGCCGGGACTATTGTTGAAGGAAAACTCATTGAGTTTGCCCGCGGGAGAAAAAACAGCAGGCATTCCGCGCTTGCTCAGCGCTCAACAACGCATCTCAGCGCTGAAAAAGCGCGTCCAGGCGCTGAACAAGCGCTCTGAGCATGTGATGATACCATGTGTTTCAAATCTTTGAAACAATGTTTGCTTCAACCCCGTTTTCCTTGATTTAGAATTATGTCAAAACCAGTGGTTCTTCGTCTTGCACCCACCATTTCCACAATCCGCAATCACCTTGCCCGACAATGCCTGCGTGCAGGCTGCCGCAGCTGTTGCCACTGCAGTGGACTGCCCAGAGGAACAGAAGGTTGGGGAAGATTGGGAATGGGTACTGCGCATTATTCAATCAACAGTTTCATTGATTTTTCAATGTGAAAATGTGAATTTCAGGAAAATGTTCTGGACACCATATATAAACCATGCCACCGTCACCATATTCCACCAGCGGCGCTACTTTTGCCAGGCCGCAGGAGAATTGGTGGGATTTGAAATTTGAAACATGTGTAGCCACCAACCGCGCCATAGTTTAAAGTTGAATGATTCATTCAAGGAAAAGCCATATCACTTAAAATCGAATGATGTTAAAATTCAGCCCAAATAGAAGTCCACAGGTCTTGTAGCTTGGCATTCTGACGCAAGTTGGTTGCTGCTTGCTCTTCTGTGATTTTGCCATACCCAGACCACACCTTGTTGGATGCAATCCGAGCAAATGTTTTCCCCACTTCTTGAGGGACATTCTGGGACTTCAAATCATTTATGCACCGGTGACGGGCTGAATGTGAGCGAATTTGGTTGACTTTCACTGTAATCACATCTGGTGGTACAAAGCTTTTGCGTGCTCGGCGGATAGCAGCCGCAACGGTGTCCTACAGGGGTAAGGGTATATAGCAACTACGGCATTTATTGTTGGCTGAATGAGTAATATTATGATGCTTGAAGCATATTGCTGATGATATTTGGGATTTTGATTAGCTCTGCTCTGGTGATCAATATAATATTTCCCATGGTTTTCAAACTTAGCCACGAACCATTGTCCTTGCACATCCGTCCCAACTCGTTGTCTGACCGCTTCGGGGGGAAGAAGTATTGCTCTGGCTCAGCGGGGAAGTACCACCTGTCTTGAAATGTTCGGATGCCATTCTTTCCCCATTTCCGTGTGTAAGTAAAAGATAGCCCACCATCACTTTTCCACTTGTCTAAGAACCGGCGCAGGGTAGCTGAGATTGGTTTCATAATAGCGCCACGTCTCTTGAGTGCCTTGACATTGATCCGGTTGTTCTCATAGTCGACATCTTGAAGCTGAATTTGCAGAATCTCAGTCACCCTGCAGCACAAAAGATGGCACATTGTAAAGATGACAAACAACCATGTGGGGCCCACGCGAGCCACATGAGACATCCAAGCTGACCATGCCGTCCCTGTCAAGGAATCAGCTTGGCCCCGCTTCAACTTGTCATCCTTCTTCACTGATTTTGTTTTTTTCGCCTTCGATTTGGGCTTAGGTTTCTTCATAGCCAAAGGCTGACGATCACCATCATGGGGAAGATTGTTCATGACTTTTTTCTTTGCCATAGGCGGCAAGCCTACTTCCACAAGACTACGGTTGACTACGGTTGTTTTGAGCCCACCTCTGCTGGTGTTGGTGTCAATGGAATAAGATCATGACGATGACAATGATGACGATGATGACGATGATTATGATGATGATGATGCTGGTGGTGATGATGATGATGATGATGGTGATGTTGATGGTAGTGACGTTGATGATGATGATGATGATGATGACGACGGTGATGGTGATGTTCATCATGATGTTCATGATGATGTTGGTTTTGGGGATGCTCTCCTTCGAGGTTAAGACCACAGCACCCAAATCGCAACATTTGGATTTGACATATTTGACATCAATCGCATGTTCCGGCAATCTGACATCATGATGTTAGGAAGAGGCATGGACAGTGACTGCAAACGGCTGGCATCGCGACAATAGAACAAAAGGAACAGCCTTGCGAGACGCATTGATGTGTGCATGATTTGTCGCCAATCTTGATGAGGGACAGTAAATCGCCGACATGGCCCCTGACTGTAAACGGCGCTGCGATCATTGCGACAAAGGAAACAGGGGAGACGCATTGATGTGTGCATGATTTGTCGCCAATCTTGATGAGGGACAGTAAAACGCCGACATGCCCATTTGGCGCGCTCCCGCCTCCGAAAGCGCGCTGCCGGCCAGCGAAGGCGAGCTCCCAGCTGGCAAAAGCGGGCTGCCGCATAGGAAAGGTGAGCTGCCACATGAGATTCATAGCACCCTCATACTCGTGTCTCCTACTACTACTGTTTGTTGTTGCAGGCTTGGGAGAGCTTGATGCAAGTTCGGAACCNACTGGTCGCTGCAAACATTTGCGCTGACAATTAAGAATGGCGTCACCACTTGGACACCGGAAACTTCCTTACATGCCCATTTGGCGCGCTCCCGCCTCCCGAAAGCGCGCTGCCGGCCAGCGAAGGCGAGCTTCCAGCTAGCAACAGCGAACAGCCAGTGGCCAGAAGCGAGCTACCACCCCAAGACATAATGTGCGCAAAAACCATACTAACTGGTGGTTGCCATCCCAATATAATCGCACACCAACGGTGGAACATAGTCATAGTGGTCGGTGCTTGGTTCACATTCTAGTTTTAATCACCAATACTCCGCATTACTTTGAAAGCTTTGTTTATTACGCGCTTGTTCAGCGCATGCTCACCTCTTCGGCGGTCACTATGAATACGCCTAGAGAGTAGCTAGCATCACCATGGGCGCTTTTTCAGCGCGTGCGGCACCTCTTCGGCGCTTTGGGGTAAGTGCAATGCACCACATGCTTCAAATGGACAGACTTTTGTGATGGGATTATGCTGGCTGTGGAATTCCTAAGCCTTCTATGCGTAAACTATTTACTGACTTCATGTGTGATTTTTACCCTTTGATTTTTTACCCTTTGATGATGGTAGCAGCTTTATTCTTGGCCGCTTGTGAGGCGTTCTGTGATTATGCCATTTGTGGGGAGGCTCAGATTCAGCCACCTGCAGTTGCACCAGTATATCCTGTTATCATTTATAAGGGGTGCCATTTCCCCCACACACCATCTATAGGAAGCGCTGAACAAGCGCATTGCGCTGAACAAGCGCATATTCCTGGATAAGGGGTGTCCATTCCGGCACCAACTGCCGAGGCCTGCCAGCCAGGCAACATATACCTTACAGGGTCGGGACAACGAACAACACACCTTCTGCATCACTTTTCAATTATCAACTGGGATGCATGGAAGTTGACGAAACCCAGAAAGATTCTTTCAAATTCTATTTATTCACTGTCTTATCTATTGGTTTTTGACTTCACGGAAACTACAATTTGGAACACACATTCTACTTTGGCCTATCTTAATTCATTCATTCATCCCATTGAAGTGAATTAAATTAAATGGTCTTAATCCAACCACATTGGAACTTCAACGCTGGAATATACATATCGGATTTTACGATGATACCACTAAGTGGGACAGGTTGCAACTGATCTGAGGGTCACTTCTTCTATTGGCAAAAAGCCAAAATTCACTGAGACTATTATTGAGTGGCAGGGATCATGCTGATTCAACAAGGTACTATTATTCAAAAAACAAAAGATACACAGTCTCAGATATATGAAATCCTTCAGCTTTAGGTCTGGGATTTGTATATTTGACTTCCCCATCCGCAGCAGGGTAGATACCCAAAACCCATCACGCCCTAACCCTTTAGTCCAATTAACCATCAAACATCATCAGTCGGATAAAGTGGCTGCTTATGAGATCATTGAAGACCCCATGCAATTGGAACTCCCTGTGATATGGCCAAGATCAAATAATTTTGTCACCTGTGAAACCTGTGAAGAGATTGTTGCCTTTGAAGTATTTCACCACTATGAACCGATCCTGGCATGACACCAGCTTTGGTAAAGTTGGCTACTGCCACAGGGGCACCTGGAACAGATAGATAATAATAATCATGGGATTTGGCGGTAGAAATGCCCACTAAAGTATGGAGGTACCAATGTCATCAAAAAATATGATTTAAGATTGGGTGGGGTGGGGTGGGGGGGGGATCGATGAGTTCAGGAAGTCCGTGATGATGTCGAGCTCGTCATCCGGCAGGGCTTTCGTCCCAAGATCGGGAAGCGGATCTTGGCCCTCCGAGGCGTGGGTGTTTGGTTTTCGCCATGAGACGCAAGCCTGTTGTGGGCAGCAACGCGCCGACCGTCTGGCTCCTCCTGGTCCAGTCCCGATGCCTTGCCACTGCGGGAGGACCACCATTGCGTCTCTGAGAGATCCCACATAGCCATGTGGATCTGATTGGAAGCGTCCAGCTGCCGGCCCAGCTGTGCCAGCGACACACGTGCACTGCTTCCGCCAGGTCTGCGGCGTTGAGGATTGCAGCGAAGTCCTCTTTCCATCAATGGCGGTGCCCTCTGCCACAATCTCACTTCAAGTCAATCTCCGCCGCCAGCTCGACAATGTGATGAAACTCACTGGGAGATTGGAATTCCCTAAGCTATTATAGTGAATCGATTGGTGACATTCACCCCAAACTTTGAGACTATATTCTCTCTTCTTTTGATCTCCCAGGAGGACTGCTGGGGGACCACTTCTTACCTTGAGTCTGCCAATCCGCTCCAGTCCCTGAAAAAATGCCTGCTCGAGATTGCTAGTGGCCCCTTGTTGACGGCTCAGTGCCAGTCAAAAGGGGCAAGCAGCGCGCGTCGTCGCATCCCAAAGACCTCCAGCAATGCCAATCAAAAAAATGAGTTGACCTGAAGGGCTCTGTAGTTCTGGGGATTTGAAAATCAGCAGGTGATTAACAAGTAAGCCAAGAATAAGGCGCTATTATTTCTAACAGGTAATTCTCGTTCTCCATTGAGGTGGGGTCCTGTGACTTCACTTAGCTTCGGAGCTTCCAGTAGCTAGATTTGACTGTGGCAAAACATTGGATTTTGAATTGAAGAGAAACTTTGGCTTTATCGGGTGGGTAGACGTGCTTCGTGCGACAGTCAGTAAACTAAAATGCGGTTACCGGTTGCAGAGAATCCAAGAGCTTCAAAATTTAAAATCCCGTGACATCCCGTGGTATCTTTTGCCGTGGTTCTTCTGTTGTGGGGGCAGTAAAGCAACCCATAGAAAACGCTTCAACCTTCCCAGGTGATCCATGTTCGAGCCTCCTTCTCCGTCGAAAGCCTAAGATGCCGCGGGTGGTGCTTGTCAATGGGAATAGAGAGTAAATAGGAATTATAGGATGGTCAGTGATCTGAATCAGTTGCCATCATCATTCTTCAACGTCACAACATGGCACTTTTTCCGCACCACGCCAGCCAGCTGATGTTGATGACACTGGCAGCTAAGCAAAATTTGCGCAAAGTATAAACCAAACAAAATCTAATGGAAGCAATTTTGTTGAATATTTCCTGAAACATCTTTTTCTTGGAATCTGCTGTGCGCACATAAACAGCTTTGAATGCAATTGCCTTCAGTTGTTGATATTTTTTAGGGGGTTGGCTCAGGTTCCAGGAATGGATGATATATACTTTGCGCAGGTGATTGCACCTGGTGGCCTTGTTGGCCTTGTGCCACCTTGTGCCACCAGATCTCCCATGTTTCTGGTCCTCATGCCACAAGCGCTTCTGGTCCTTGGTCACCTCCTGGTTTTCGCTGCTTCTTGTTGCTCTTGTCATCATCCTGGCAGGGAGGGCTTGAAAAACGTTCAAAATGGTATGAGTCAAACTTAGGTTTCTTGCTTCAGGGGACGGTAGATTCCTTCATGTTTCCGCCCACGGGATCCCAGCCTTGTCATCATCGCTTTTTTTGCGCCTTTTTCGATCCTCCTTGGCCTTCTTGTCCTTCTGAGCCTCCATGGCCTTCTTGTCCTTCTTTGCCTGCATGGCCTTCTTCTTTGCGCTTTTGCTCCGCGCAGGAGAGCCATGCAAGGTCTGACTCTTCATCATGTGCCTCTGTGCTGGTGGGAGATCTGCAGCTGGCATCGCAGCCTGGACAAAAGAATAGATGTGAGTTGAGAGATTCGATCTCTTTGAGAAACAAGGGGATTTCATCTACGTCAGGGTCATCATGTTAATTTACCGAATATGTGACATTTATTTTATATTGGGAACACCTGAGCTAATTTCATCTAGGTCATGGTCACCTAAGAATTCAGGAAAACATCAACTTTGGCGCTTGTTCAGCGCCACAGCGCTTGTCCAGCGCGTCGCAATTTAGCAGCTGGCCCCACCCCATCACAGACCAGCCTCTGTCGAAGCCTCTGTCGAAGCCTTGCTGCTTGCAGATGCAGCTGGCACCGGTCCCTGTGGGAAGGTGATGAGGCCAGCTTGCCGAGCCTGCCCAGCATCATGGGTGGGAACATCTCAAAACTTCTTAAAGGCAGTCCCTGGTCCGTGGGTGAAACAGCAATAGCACTTTGTTTTTATTCAAGATTGCCAGCAATAAAGTCATCAAGATTGAACCTTATAATAATCAAACAATCAGACAATCGATCCTCAATCATCTAACAAATTCTGATCTGATTGCATCATCTATCTTGGTCCAGCCTTGCCCAACTCTTCCCAGAGGTTGCGCTCGATGAAGTTCTGGAGGGTGCTGAGCATACCCGTGCTCATGTCCTTGACCATGGATTCAGTGGCCAGCAGCTGCTGCCGGTGCTGCTCTTCATTGGCAAGCTGTTGCTGCCGCTGCTGCTCTTCAGCGACCTGCTGCTGCACCCGCTGCTGCTCGTCCACCCTCCGGGCCCACCCTTGCGTGTCCAGCATGAAGTCCTCCAGCCTGCCCACGGCTCTCCTTATCACTCTCCGCTCTCGGGCCGCGCCATGTCCCCTGTGCCACGTCTTCGGCTCAGCTTTTGCCTCGGGCTGCGCTGCCTTTGGCCCGGCGGGCTTCGGCACGGCACCTAACATCGCGGAACCAGCCGGCTTCGGCACGGGACCAGCCGCCAATGGCACCGGACCAGCCGGCATCGGCTTGGGAGCAGCCGGGTTCGGCACGACACCACACCGCTTCGGCGGAGAAGCAGCCGGCTTCGGCGCAGGACTTGGCGCTGGCGGGGCAGCACCTAGCTCTTGTTGCGCCGGCGTCGGGCGCACAGGCGCAGGCACTGGGGTCGGAGGCACTGGGGTCGGAGGCGGCTGCTTTGGAATCCTGTTCTCCTCGATATTTGGAAGGAGCCATTGGCCACGGACCCACACCCAATGCTGCCCTTGCCAAAAGACCGTCTCTCTCCAAACACCGTGGCCGTTGGTGACCCATACCATTGCTCAGGCGTGGTGCGGAAATTAAAAGAAGTGAAACTAATGCGGAAAAAGTGGCATTGGGCTTGTCCTAGTTGCAGTCACTGACATGAGTGGCTAGTTGGGTTTGAAAAGAGTAATTGTGTGACTGACTGGTTTGTTCGTCGATTCCAGAGTGGTTAATTAGTCGCTTTGATTGAAGCCTGGTGGGGAAATAGTGCCAAAATAGTTCGCTTGCGTTACTGTTAAATTGGTTTCTGTCATGTTCCGTGTAACGTGCCAACTTCTGAGTGAATCTGGTGATCATGGAATCATGCCGGAAATCCCTCTGCCTTTGAGCATATATTTGTTGCAGGAAATTCCATATGTTTCAAACATGATGGCGAACATGTTTATCATTATTTTTGATTTCATTAAATTACAATTACTAGCGCTTGCTCAGCGCTGGCTGCGCTTGTTCAGCGCCCAATTCAATAAACTGTTCAAAGTTCAAAGTGCTGACCTGTCCCATCCGCAACATGTTGAACATTATGTGCATTTCGTGCTGGGGCCTGGGGCCTCAGCAATGCCGCGGGGGACAGAGTGATGCATGAAGTGATCTGATGGGGGTCACTGTCATATTCTAGTCGCTGTAGTAACAGTAACTGATGACATCAACAACGGTGTTTTATTCTAAATAAATAACGCTTGTTCAGCGCTTTTTGCACTTCTGCAGTGCCAGCTGTAGGGCA
>BGPT01003378.1:14914-27977 GCA_003297045.1 Symbiodinium sp. clade C Y103 | reverse complement strand
TTCTCTGTTCAAATCTAGATGTGGACAAGATCAATGAAACCCGTCTGAGAACTAAGACCCCGAAAATTTTGCAAAATGTGTCCAAAATGCAGGTAAAAACTAAAAAATAACATCCGTTCTTGATGAAAATCGCAAGATAGATGCCGACATTCTAAGTTTATATTCCGAAAATGCATCAGCTTGACAATTCCCAATCAAATTGATTATAGAAGGACAATTTTCTGATCAACACTTTCATGGGCACGCATTCTATCTTCTCCATTACTAAAGCAGCTGGGCTGAGAAAACGGGGTAAATTTTGGAAACACCGCGGGGTTTTGGCCGTTTCCCATGACTTTTTTTAACCCTGTCGGTTCCAAAACGACATTCTAAGTTTCAGTCCGTCGCTATATATATATATACATATATATATATATATGTATATATATATATATACATATATATATATATGTGATATACACCATCATCTCCAGTGATTCTTTCGAAGACCGCTTCTCAGCGTCTGAAAATCCCCGCGCACCTGCACTGTCTCGCAATGTTGACTGGTGCCAGCCACGAGATCGCGGCCCTCGGGCAAAGGCATTGAGCATTTGTACCTTAGCTGAAAACCAGTGGACGCAGGGCAGGTAAGATGTGAGCCATGGAATGATCCCACAAAACTTGATGGGGAATGGGCAATCTATGATCTACGTGTATACATGTATATATATATATATATATACATGATTCTTTATATATATACATACATATGATATATAATCGCATGTATGTTTATATTGTTTATTGTTTCTTTTTAATATACAGTATACATACCACCGTTGAAGATTAAGGGATGTCAAGGGGCCTGTAACTTCCCTAGGCCCTACAGTATACATCTGCATGTTCGGGCAAATTTGGAAACATGGCCCAAGTTCTTCGGAAAGTCACCAAACACGGCTTACTGAAAACGGCCCAATTTTTGTCGATGATGTTCCCGATAAAACCTCCATTTAGTTCGGGCATTGCCAGAATATGTTGGATAAATCTATATTGGTTGGACTTAACAGATTGGGATATTTTACCAGCGGTCTAAGGATATTCTGCTCCTGTTTCGGACCCGCATTACCAGAGTTGCAATGGTTGTCCGGCTGCTCTTTTGTTCTTCCATATCTTCATTGACTAGTAAGGACATCACCTAGACTGAGGCATTTCCAATGGTTTCAGTAGTTTGTGGGCATGACTTGTTGACCAATGCACAACGGGCACACTGATATGTATATTACATACTCTATGTCTGCCATGAATGAATGTGAAAATGACCATATGCATGATTGCATATGTGCTTTGTCCTAGATGGATAGGATAGGATGGCATGGGATGGGATAGGATAGGATGGGAGAGGAAAGAATGATAGGATAGATGGGATAAATAGGGTAGATTGGAGAGATAGGATAAAAGGGATAGATGAGATAGATAGGATAAATAAGACAAATAGGGTAGATTGGAGAGATAGGATAGATGGGATAGATGAGATAGATAGGATAGATAGGATAAACAAGATAAATGGGGTAGATTGGAGAGATAGGATAAATGGTATAGATGGGATAGACAAGATTAATAAGATAAATAGGGTAGATTGGAGAGATAGGATAGATGGGATAGATGAGATAGATAGGATAGCTGGGATAAACAGGATAAATAGGGTAGATTGGAGAGATAGGATAGATGGGATAGATGGGATAGATAGGATAGATAGGATGGATAGGATAGATAGGATAGACAGGATAGGCTAGGCTAGGATAGGCTAGGATAGGATAGGATGGATAGAATGGATTGGGCGGATATGGTGGATAGGGCGGATAGAATGGATATGGTGGATAGGACGGATAGGGTGGATAGGGTGGATATGGTGGATAGGATGGACAGGGTGGATAGGATGGATAGAATGGATAGAATGGATAGGATGGATAGGATGGATAGGATGGATAGGATGGATCAAACTAAATGGAGGTCTGAATGCTAAAATCATCTAGAAATGGTGGATGTTCCATTGCTATGTTTGATTAGATCCTCGGTACTTCTGGGCGACGCACTCTTTGCCGTGAATGGTGCCTGGCAATGAGAAATTGTCAGAACTCTTTTCGATGACCCAAGCTCTCGGACGTGGAAACTTGTTGAAGCTGCAGGTCTTTCAAAACCCGAAATGTCATTCCTTTATCCTGGTTGGTTGACAGGGATTCCCCTTATGGATTGTGATTATCCTTTGTATATTGGTTAGAATCCCCAAACTAATCGTCAGCCAACAGGGGTTTAGCAGCCGCTGCTCAATTGGCCACTTCCTTGGGGATGAAGGGCAATACTCACCGATACTACTTGGACGATCATTCCACGAACCGTAAGTGGTTAGCAACTGGGGTTACTGTACCCTTTGTAAATGGGATACAGGATACTCGACTTGAGTGTGGGAATTACCATCACCAGGCTTGTGATCACCATTTTAGTGGATTGTCCCTTTTACAAATCGGTAAACTAACTATCATAAGAACCCAAGATACGATCACCACTTGCGAGGACCCTGGGATGATCCTCCAAATAATGCGCAGAAAATCCACATAAATCCACTAGTTATGTATGATTCTCCGAGTTTTAAACTTCCATTTATATATAGGGATTTTTTTTCATATCTCTGATTTTACCCTCTGGTAATTTAACATAGCTATTGAAAATGGCCATAGAAATAGTTGATTTTCCCATTAAAAGTGGTGATTTTCTATAGTTGTGTTGGTTTACCAGAGGGTAATGCCCATCTTGACCTCCAGGTTGTTCCACCGGCAGTGCACAATCAGGAAAGACCTGGATGGAGGAAAAAATCTTGGGCAACTGCCCGACTACCCTAAACTCACAGTTTGGGAAGTCGAAATGGCCCATTTGGTTCGATGATTTACCGGTCTTTAAAATGGTGATTTCCATGGCTATGTTGGTTTACCAGAGAGTATCTCACCTAGATGGTCTTTGACAAATCTTTCAAAGTGAAAGAACACCTCATGAAATACCCATGCTCATGAAATCCATATGAAATGCAAATTCCTCTCCTGGATTCGCTTGGGTTTGTCTGAAGATAGGCCCCAATTTCCATGGACTATGACCATGATTCGATAGTTTTCCCATCAAAAATTGCCACAATTGGGGGCATCTCCCATTTTCAGACAAACCCAAACTTCTGTTCTTGGTTATGTTCCAGTATATCACCGCTATATATATATATACATACATGTCCGCTATGATTGGTTATTTGATACACTCATTTTGGGGCAAAAGAAATGAAAACAAAACGTGTCGCGGGATGGTAAAAACTCAAGCAGTGGCCCGTTTGGTTCGATGCTTTAAGATGGCAATGGAAAATTGCATTAAAATTGCCGGTTTCAATAGGTAAATCATCTATAAATGATGGTTTTAATGGGACATCATCTATAAATCGTGGTTTTCCATAGCTATAATGTCAGATTACCAAAGGGATCACAAGGGTAAGGGAACACCGAGAACACCCAGCAAAATGGTCCCTGCTTCTGGTGGAATCGGCCTTAAAATGCACACGTCGCTTTGTTGGAACTGCAGATGGGGGAGGCTTTGATCATCTTTTGATCTCGGATTGAGAGTTACCATCTGGTATATTAACATAGATTCTGAGAATAGCTATTTTTAGAGGAAACTAATCTTCCAATCCCTATCTGCCAGGGTCTATGTTAATTTACCAGAGGGTACTGTAAGTTCTTATGAAATCAGTGTCGGCCACTCCAAATCTCTGGTCACTTCTGGCAAAAAGCCCCCCCCAGCCCACCAGCCTCCCAGCCACTCCACTCTCCTTGACCCACGTCAGCGGGGACAAAATGCCGTGTGCACAGCTGATACCTGCGAGAGGTGACTCCTAACCTGAATAATCAAGTGATCACCATCAAAAACCTGATTGCGAACTGGTTCTACTTCTTTACAGCTATACATTGACAAATATTGAATATTGATACTGGATTGAATAAACGTCCCTTTTCAATCGTTTAGTAGAACCCCAATATCGACAATAAACCAATGGCTTTTCGACACTGCGCAAGTCGGATCGGGGGATCCACCCCAAGTGTGCCCAGAGGCAGCCACAGGCTGAACCCAACAAATTCAAATTTCGAGGGCCACAAGGCAGTGATGGTCACCAAAAGGCGTTGCGCCAACTACATGTTCAGTCATATTTGTCAGCGGAAAAATGGATTCAGACAGCGGAAACATGGATTTCGACATCAAAGGTTGTCATGTCTAGTATGTCACGTTTAGTATAGATGAGACATTTCTCTGACTATCAATTCTTGGACCAAAAAAAACTGATGTGCCACTCAAGCCCGAAAAGTATCATATGAAGGTAGAATCATCAAGCATTTTCAGGTATGGAACATAGAAAAACGTGACGTCGAGGCTGAGGCCTTTTGGTGCCAGCGCCCCAGACGAGTATGGTCAAAATGGATTTATCAACCTTGCTTCAACCAATGATGTCCTTTTAGGTCACAGCATAGCAAAGCATTTTGCCATCATCTATAGTAATCCCCAGAAGGGTAGAAAAGTAATGTACCAGTATATCGGTAGGATTTTATTTTTCTATCTTTTGGGGTATCTTTGTCTTTGAAACAATGACAGGAGTATTGTTTTGATCAATCAACTACTGTGACGAGGACATTCCCGCTGGAGAGTGACAATTCACTAACCTGAAGTGCTAAGTGACTCCGGAAGAGGTCTCCATATAGTGTGGTGAACTCAATAACATGTTTTGGGGGGCATGTTTTCTGCCCCAAAAAAAGGCTAAATGTCAGTAGATAAGCTCTGGTTTATGACCAGTTTGGCTCCCATAGCTTCTTTTGTTAGATATATACTATATATAAATATATCAGCAACGCGAACTATATATTCAATCTATATTCCACATGTTGATTCCATATAGTTAAGGGGCATTGTTTAAAACATCTTTTTATTTGCCATAGTTCTGAACATTCCATACATTATATGAATAGCCTCTGGTAAACGTGGCTTCATCCGTCCCACCTGGTTGCAAAGGGATGACCAAATCCACGTGGCCAGTGATGCACCATTGGCCTGGCAATGAATTCTGACAAC
The DNA here is from genome assembly GCA_003297045.1 of Symbiodinium sp. clade C Y103. Classification (NCBI taxonomy): domain Eukaryota; class Dinophyceae; order Suessiales; family Symbiodiniaceae; genus Cladocopium; species Cladocopium sp. clade C. The sequence continues at coordinate 22,847 of BGPT01003378.1, read as the reverse complement.
ACATCCTAAGATGGAACAGTGGCGGATGATATGTAATATGTATATATATATATATATGGGTGTCAATGTACCTATGTACGTACATAAATAGAAAGATGTATGTACTATGCATGTACATCATATGTATATCTATACATAATCATATATAATATGTAATATGTATCTACATACATATACGTTTATAAATATGATTTCAACTATGTATAGAGAATTGCCTCTTCCAACTCGTGATTGTCCAATTCTGCTTATCTGATGGCTCGTCGGCTCGCCACGCTGATCTTCACTTAGGCGTTTGGGGTTTTCAACCACTGAGGAGATGGTACAACAACGGTGTCATGAACAATGATGGGCTACTTTTTACCTTTGGTTATTTACCCAAAAAACATGGATGATCCATCTATAAATGGGCCATTTTCCATAGCTGTGTGAAATAACCAGAGGGTAGACCGAAGAAAAAGAGGTGATCCCATCAGCAAAAATGACCAGGTGACCAAGCTTTGCGGGGCTTCAACCAACCGCAGGAAATATGGACACCAAATGATCCATGGAAGTCATATTCACTGGAAAAGTTACCCAAAAAATTACCCATGTAGGTGTGCATATATAGATATAATGTATATGCATCTGTGTATATTGCAGCAATAACATACATATGGCAGTCCACAATAGCCATGAAACCGTTGATGTTTTGGAGACTTCCTTTGCGCAGTTTTGGTCGCCATGCCAAAGTTTCATGCCAGCAATGTTGCTCAATAAGAAACCACATCCTCCAACAAGGAAAGTACAACAATATATCAAAATATGGAGTTAAAATCAGGTACCTAAAACTATGATGGCTTGATACCAGTACTAAGCATGGCTGGCACATGGCCAAAATCTGTGTGGGCTGGCAGGGTGCATGTTAATTGTTATATAACCCATACCCACATCCAGGAAACTCTTTCCATCTCGGGGGAACGACACAATTTCTTCCAAGCGACTGGTTGGCTGGAGATTCATCTGATCCTGACCCAAGATATCCCAAGATTGTGGACTCAATCTGAAGCCACACTTGATTCAGGTCGACAATCTATGGTAGTAATTAATAAAAATGCGGATAGATCACGAGTTTGGGGTACCAAGTATATACCCCATGTTTTTGCAGACGAAAAAACCATAGTGTAGGTCTATTTGCCACTAAGAATCTGGCTAGTTAGTTCGCAAATCCCGAACCTGATCTAAGGCCAAGTTGGATCATCACTCCAGGGAAATTGTGCCAGAGTCATGTGACAGAAGAACATGTTGTGATATGTTGTGATTATATCAAATTATATCCATGCTTACTGTATTCTCCTGACCCGCTACCGATAGTCTACACTGAAACAGTACAAATGTGAGTTCCGAATGGACCGAGAATTCGATGATGTTTAATCTCAAGTATATCTTCCAGAGCAACTGGACAGATTTATTATCCAAAGGAAGACAATTCTCCGTTGCCATGTGAGTGACCAATGTCACGGTCGAGAATCTTTAACATCAACCAAAAGGTGTTAACTGGGCAATACATCCCCTTGGACTGGTCGTGAAAAGCCAACACGGCTGGGCATAAAATTCTCTGTCTACCCATTTACAGCAAAATATAGTATATAAGATAACGAAAGATAGAATGGGCACTTGTTCACCTTCTATTTACCCCTCGGCTTACCCAAATATTCATTCTATATATTCCCAATGCTTGGGTACCTTTGTCGATTGTTGGTAAAATCTCCCCCTATGGTTGGCCAAACAGCTATCATGGCCGCTTTGCTACACGGATAGAAAACATGATCAAGATACGGGCATGACGTATGGCCAATGACAAATCTGGTCATCTTTAGCAACCTTAGTAATGTGGCAAACCCAAAAATAAACCATCCCCAATTGAGGTTTATTATTGGGTAAATGACCCTTAAATGGTTAGTCAATGGGATAGAGTATGGCATTGGGTTTACCACATTACCAAACAATCTGTAGTTGATGATTCTCACCCAGACTATAATCATCCCATACCGGAGTTGACACAGCAACCAGCAACAGAACGTGTCGAGTTCTGAGAGCCAGCCTTTTGGCTTGGTTGGTTTCCGTTCCGAGGAATCAAGAACCTGGCCATCTGTCCGGAAAGCAAGTGGCAGGTGGATGGTCTGCATGGTGCCCCAGCATGTAAAGCATCCATCCTTCTGGATCATTTACATGAGAAATACATACGAAACATCCATAAACCCCAATCAGTTGATTCATGAAATGGAGGTTTTGCCCTTTTCATTCATCACATCATACCTGTATATGTGTGCTGAACCCCGGAAGTTTTGGGTTGGGACCTACAGTAAATGATCACAAGATCTTCGGTACTGGTTGCGAGTAGCTATAAGCCAGGAACTGGTTGCGAGGACGCACAACATTGATCGGTAAACAGATCATCTATGATTGGTGATCATCTATGAGGTGGATTCTTCAAACCCAATCTTTGCAATCCATGGTGCACATTTTCAAGTGCTTTGGTAGGTGACATTTAATTGGTCCAATTAACTATATTCCATAGGCATCCCCTAAAAATCATTGGAATTGATCATTTCCTCCACTCTTGGTGCCGTTTTCCTATTTCTTTCTTCCTTGGTGAAATCCAGTGAAATCCCAGAAAAATCCCTCAAGATCTGACCTGGAAGAGAACTTCGCGCTGGAGCTGCAACTCCTGCGCGCCCGCGCTCATGGCCGCTTCACCCAAGCGCAGGTCCAGCTGGAACTGAACCTGCCACACAGGAAAATTTCACAGAACTATGGGTTGATGGTGATAAAACCAAGCATAATTGGCATTTGAAGATATTTCATGGAATTTCATGGATATACCCGCTGAAAATGGCACACAGCTATGGAAAATCACAATTTTTAGTAGGTAGATCGTCGAACTAAATGGGCCATGGCTTCTATAGTTACGGTACAGGCTATGTTTGCTTACTGCAGGGTACCCTCTGGACATTCAACATGGCAATGGAAAAACCCAATACTTCATGGGAAAGTGTGGGACAATCATCTATACATCCATGGATGATTGTCCAAAGGATTCCAAAAGTTATCATAGGTTAAATTACTAGGATATGGAACCCAAAAAGGGCCACTCTGGATCACGTGAATCATGGTTCACCACCAACTAAAGTGCTGTGTCACCGTTTGAATCCATTTCACACAATGAGAAAATGCGGGTGACAATTGGCTACAATCCATCCACCGGCTATTTCATCATCACTATCTATATCTAAAACATTCTAAAACATTACCATTTGTGGGCATACTGACCATTTTCCCACATACCCACAAATATAGTACTGCTGGTCATATGTCAGAAAATATCCATTTATATCCCATTAATCTCCCACTGTACCCGCCCAGTGTATCCCTCCAAACCAACCCCAAAGGCTATGAGGCTCCTATTTCCATTATGTATCAACAAAGATGAAATCCCTCTCGCTGTTGAATCCCCATAAATTCGTTTCACCCATCCCCCATTTGACGAAGGCAATTTGGGAAGCTCTGTCCACCATCAAACCCCGCCTCTACCGCCAGGCGACCTGCTTCTGCCACCAGAAGGGTCCCCACACTCTCAGGCCCCGCGAAGCCTGGCTTTGGACGTTTCTTGGGTGCAGAGATTTCTCACCAAAACCTGGGGCTTTAAAACACCGGCATTTTAATGAGGAGATACTGGCGAGATTCTGGGATTCATGATGATGTGAATGCATCTATAACCAATTGTATAGATTTACATGATTGGGTCATGTTTGGGATACAAAAATATCGGTTTTTCTTTGCATACATTACACGGAGAATCTGCGAACTAGAATGATGAGATACTGCGGATACAGTGGGATTAAATGGGATATGCAGCAAATAAAACCATGATTTTACGTCCAATGTTCGAAACTACTTGTTTAAAATTTGGGTGTCTGAAAATATGGAGGATGATAGATCATGGGATTTGGGCTTGGATAGAACCCCACGCGTTCATTACAACCAACATTGTTGCCAACAAAAATGGTAAGTTTAACATAGTTGAACAATGTTGAACATATTCCAACAAAGAAAACCTTGGGCATGTCATCCAAGAAATTGACGCAGATTGAGGCGGTTCAACTGCACACCATACAAGAACTATGGATCTTGGTGGCGAAACTGGGCAGCGATTCACAGAGCAAACTCTTCACAAACAACGTTGGGGATGCGACCAACAATGCACAAGCATCAAGAAGGGGATACAAGATGCTGTACAACCAATCAAACTGGTGATGTAGTCCAACAACAACGTTCCGGACCTTTGTGTGCGCGCGCTGATATCTCAGCTGTTGTTTCAGATTTTCAGCCAATCATTGTCATCTGACACTTTCTCATTTTTTTTGGGATCGCATCCAACCTTGCACATCCTTGCGTGGCGGTACAAAGCCATGCCGGTAGCATCAACTGTGTGTGCAAGTGCAAGGGAAGATCTTACAGCGTAGCATCAAGTGTGTGTGTGTGTGTCTGTGTGCAAGTGCAAGAGAAGATCTTACAGCGTAGCATCAAGTGTGTGTGTGTGTGTGTCTGTGTGCAAGTGCAAGAGAAGATCTTACAGCGTAGCATCAAGTGTGTGTGTGTGTGTGTGTGTCTGTGTGCAAGTGCAAGAGAAGATCTTAAAGCGTAGCATCAAGTGTGTGTGCAAGTGCCAGAGAAGATTTTACAGCGTAGCATCAAGTGTGTGTGTGTGTGTGCAAGTGCCAGAGAAGATCTTACAGTGTAGCATCAAGTGTGTGTGTGTGTGCACGTACAAGAGAAGATCTTACAGCGTAGCATCAACGATGACCGCCGTGCGCGCGGATAGCGGTCCGGAAGGAACAACAACAACAACAACAACAACAACAACAACAACAACAACAACAACAACAACAACAACAACACCAACACGAACACGAACAAGAACAAGAACAACAATAAGAAAAGCAAGAACAGCAAGAACAAGAAAGAACAAGAGAAACTAGAAAAACGAGAAGAACGAGAAGAACAAGTGTCCAAACAAAGTGTCCAAACCAAGTGTTTAAACAAAGTGGTTCGGGAACAGATGCCTCCCAGACTGGGGAACCCCCTCTTGGAATCTCTTGGAACATCATAGCGGGTCAATTTGTGCTCTCAAGCTTGGGACATAGCCACCATTTTGAGCTCGTGTACCATTTTTAACCGAATGAAATCTCCAAATCCCATGGAATTCCAATCTTTGTTGGCTCAGGACTTCCCCACGTCTTTCACGGTCATTCACCACAAATCCGATAAAATTGCGGTCCTGTGGAGATTGGTGGAGATAGCGACGACCTGAACAAAAAGATTGGCATGGAGAATCAATGAAAATGACCTGTGGACTTTCACCATCAATGGACACGACTTATCAGGCCTCATGACTCCGATACTTCGATCAATGAGCAGTTGTATGCAATCCATCGATATCTGACAAGAAGCCAAATGACCCGAAGAGTCGAGAAAACAACGGAATCTCGTCCTCAATGATTTTGGGGAATGTAAACTAGGCACTGCCGGAAGGACCTTGATTTTGGATGATGTATCCTCTGCCGGCAGTGCTCTTTCAGTGGCACAAAGGTAATCCACTACAAACAATGTCAAACGATCTTTAAATAAATGTGGAAATTTCACCCACCACGAGTCACCACAAACCATCTGTCATTTTCATTATGCCTACCACAACAGCAACCGCATGAAACCATTTACCCAATGATGTAGTCAAAAAACAACATAACTCGTGGGCATTAAATCAACTAGAAAATCCTAATCTGTGTTACTCACACAAGTTTTCCACAAGGGAATCATTATCCCAAGCACGAATGGACATTCAAAAACATTACACCGCAGAGCAGTTGATGGATATATATATATATATCCCACTATATTCCCACAAAAGGATTGGTGTTCTGCCCCCATTCCTGTAGGTTGAATCCCCATGTGCAGCCATTTACTGTACAGATCATTTCCCCATGAAATGTAGCCATAGCTCTGGGAGAATCCGATATATGTTTTGTTTATATCCCATTCTGTCCCCATTGTATCCCCATTATAATCCGTTCCCCCCAACATGAAACACCCTCCGGAAACATGTTTTTCTGGATTTACACCCTTTTGGCACCATCAAATGGGGCTGTTGACTATTAGGGATGGGGATGGAATTGTTCCCATACAACCATCATTCATTGTTTTTTGTGCCCTATTTTCATGATTCATTATATATATCCTTGATCGTCCAGATTTATATCCATCATCCAGGTTATATCCATTCTGTCCCCATTACATCCCTATTGTATCCGTCCTCCAACCACAAAAATCGACTCATCGACTCGACGACCGAAAAAAAGTCTGAGCGTCACACCACCATCTCGAGGTAGAGCCCTGCGTGGTTCAGTTCACCATGGTTTGATGTTTTGTCATCCTGGAGAAGGAAAAAACAAAATAAGTCACTAAAATAAATCACCAAATACCTGTCAACATGGACATTTCAAAAAAAAACAGTCACTAAAGTTCTAACGGAATGTTTTAGTGATTTTAGTGTGTTTGAAACTGCCATGTTCTACTTCAGGATGATTATTTCAATATAGATCCTGAGCTTCCAAAATTCACCGAAAGCTGGGCCTCGACCTAATGGGAGCAGAGTTAGGTGCCATTCTCAAACACACCAGCTTTTCAAAGATCTGGAATTTCAGAGAAAGATTCTGAATGGAGATTGATCTCCTGAACTTGAAATTCCTACTGTATCTGATTGGTGGTGTCAACCCACCAAGAAAATATGTTTGTTGCAATCATCATCCCAGTCATTGACGGATACGAAAACCCGAATGAAACCACCAAACATCCATTCTTGTCTTGTAGGGCGCTTATGGGCCCGAAATGTGTGGGGGCCGTGTTTATTCGGATCCAGGTCTTTATACGGGTTCGCGGGGGTTGCCGTCCCATCCATCCATTCAGAATCCCAAAGACTCATCGATTACAGTATCACCATCATTCACATATGCTCCATGTGAATCAGGTTACCGTAGGCTACAGCCCTGAAACGTAGTATATGGATCAAATGCTGGGACCAATCAAGCAGTGCAAACCGTCGCTCTTTTTCATTACGAGCCGCTGTGCAGTAAGTGTTCTTGAGCCAATACACCGACGTGGCGTATATGACTCATATGGACATGGTGTCCCGTTGGGGNTGTCGGCTCACAGATGATGTTCCCAACGTTGAAAAGATATATTCTGCACAGGGAAATCTGCAAAAGTGGCGTGACATACGTTCTACTGCTCTTTACACATGCGATCTATTCTGGTTCGGTGAGATGAAGGACTGCAAGTCACAGCATCTACCTACACCATGGAATCATCTCGATCACACCAACATAGTTAAGACATGATCTCGAATCATCCAAAATGAAAAGTGNGAAGGACTGCAAGTCACAGCATCTACCTACACCATGGAATCATCTCGATCACACCAACATAGTTAAGACATGATCTCGAATCATCCAAAATGAAAAGTGCTCAGAGGTTCGAACTGTACATCAAAAAAAAAATCAGCACAAAACAAGTGCCATCGCAACACTACGGATGACCTAAGCCGCTCACCCTCAGAAGAAATCAGTAGAGGGTCAATAGGAACTTCGNCATCGCAACACTACGGATGACCTAAGCCGCTCACCCTCAGAAGAAATCAGTAGAGGGTCAATAGGAACTTCGTCACTACAGAATGAGCAAGCTACATCCATGAAATCGCCAAAGAGAAACTCCATGAGAAAGTCACCTCAGGATTCCGTTGGCATATTCGGTGATGTCGAATTAGGTGCCTGTTCGGGCATACGGGGCCGCATCGGTCAGAGCTTTGATATGTTCTTGATGAAGATGTACTCCCCACAAG
>BGPT01003377.1:28497-47692 GCA_003297045.1 Symbiodinium sp. clade C Y103 | reverse complement strand
CCCCCACACCCCCCAGATTAGCTTCGCTTCGCTTCGCTTATACCTATACTCAGCCCAGGCCTTCGGCTGGCTTTCGTAATATATATATATATATATATATATGTATATATATGCCCAACAACGGCCAGGAGTGAAGAAATGATCGCGACCAAAAGCAATGTGCAAGTAGTACAGAAACCTTTTGAAAAACACGGGAGATGAATCAAGGACTCAGAGAGTTCAAAATGTTTCCAAAAACACGAAAGAAGTTCATCAAAGTACAGCGGATTGGTGACTGTGCTGGCGGGGGTGAACTATGGACTCCTCCAAGCATCTCCTTTGTGAGGGCGCATTTCAGCCCAAGAAATTTATTTCAAAAGTCGGGCGCAAATGGGAATGACATGGTGAGGGTCGAAAACCGCTCTTCATGGTGTGATCTCGCACGCTATACAACTACAGCAAAGGCCCAGCAGGACAGGACAGGCAGGGCCTTCAAGATTGCTCTATCTGTCTCGGAGAGCTGGGTGGTCGTGAAGACTTCCAGACTTCGCCATTGATCAACCAAAGCCTGAAGCTCGTCCGCACGGTCCAAACAAGAGTCATAGCTTTTCCGCTCGATCTCAGCCTGAAGGTCAGACTGGAAGCGGGCTGAAATCCAGCTTGTCATGGCCGCAACGTTTCCGAAAGCCATGGGGAACTCATGAACATCAAAAACAAATTGTTTGGATTACAAAGCAAGGCAAGCACAGGCAAGAAGACGGACTGAGGTGAGGAAAAACATGGAAACTTGCCCTTCCAATGCCCTTGCACAAAAATAAATCTTCAAGTTCGTGAATCTGTCGTGTCTGCCTTCTGCACTAGGCTGGGTGAAATTTAGGTGTCGTGGAAAACACATCTGCACACGCACATCACACAAGCATGCACACACTCATCATCGTCGCAGTCACCTTAGGTGCCCTGCCTTGATCTTCTCCAGCATCGTTTGAACATGATACGTTGCTTGCTGGCCAATCTTCTGCACCTCCTCGGTGAGGTTCGTTTCCTGCAGTGCGTGCCAGGTCAAGTTGGCTTGATACAAGAGTGTTGGCAAGTAGGGGAGTGGTTTCCAAGGCCGCTGCAGGTCCTTATCAACACGAGCTGCTATACTATAGTACTAGCTTGTCAAGCCATTCTGATTTGTCGGCTCAGCACCTTTTTGGGGACTATCTCAAACAAGTCAAAGGTATGGCGCCAATGGCTTTGAGAACATTGCTTGCTGCTTGGTGGAATCCCACAATCCTGATAGAGCTTCAGATATTCACCCACTTCTCTCTCTGCATCTTTCAAACTGCGGAACTCCGTGGCAAATTTCTCAGGCTCGAGGAGAGATCGCCCCGCCAAAGTCAATCGGTCCAGCACCACTTCCTTTATCCGATCAACACGTTGATGGAAGAGTTTGGTCGCTGCAGTTTCTGCGCTCGCCGTACCTGGAGCCTCTCCCAAAAGCTCCTTCAAACCTTTGAAATTGAAGTTTTCCAGTGCCCACTGGATTGCCTTGTCATCCTCAACGTTGCGTGCATTCAGCAAGCAGCGATATTCCTGCAATGATCGCTTGGCTTCGTTGAACGCTGCACTCTGCAAATCTGCGAGGTTCAAGCTGCCGAGCTTTGAAGCTGCAGTTTGCCTCTGCATGGGGTCCATGATCATCTCGTGCAAGTTGTCCAGCTCCTTCAGAACCTGTGCGCTAGGCAATTTCAATTTTCAACAATCAGAAGGTCAATACTCTTGATTAGTTGGTGGCAACAAGAGCTATTGGTATGGCGTTGCTGCATGATAATGAAGTAACGCATCAACAAAGGACGGCTTTGCTGTGCAAATCTGGACATGTCGCATTCCCGAATGCTGCCTGCTGCTTCACCTGTGTCTCGAGACTTTCTTGACAAAGCTTTTCGAGCAAACTCTGTAGTCCGAGTTCTCGCCACTTCTGAAGTGCACAGAGAATCAAATCCTTCTCCTGGGTCAAGGCAGGGGGAAAAATGTCTGTTTGTACAAAGCAATGTGGAAGCTGCGAAGCCAAAATCAGGTGGCACATAGCTCGCCATACTTGTACCGTTCTCGACAACGGAGGTCCAAAAATGTGTGTTCTTTCCTTCCACCTTGCAGCATCTAGAAGAGAAGGCATGAGGGACTGAGTCCAGAAAACTGCAAGCACGTGGGCCGAGCGCAGTGATAACTACTTTGAGAGGAGCAAACTTGCTTTCGTGAAACTCAAGAGTTATCTATTATCATCTGCCAAATCCGGCCCCCGAAAACTAAACAACACAAGCCATGGCGGTCAAAATCCAAGCACCATTCGCTGAGGATCTTTGTAGTTCCCAGGCTCATCCATACAGGAAAAGAAGAACATCTTGGTGCTCTCGGTTGCTTTCTGCAAACCTGACGTCGTAATTTGCACAAACAACTCGCAGCAGTGACTGAAAACGAATCATCTTGGCCCTCCAAATAGTCTCGCTTGATTGAAATAGGTTCGGCCAAAGTACGCTCCAGCGCTTGCTTCCAACCCGAGGGAAGCGCATCAGGAAAAAGAGGCTGTAGCTGATCATGAGCATGAAGGATATTGCTGAGGTCTTCTGCTGGCCATGCATCAAGACTTTCCAGTTCTACTTCAGGCGCTTTGATAGCACAAAAGCCTAGCAAAAGGCAAGCTGGCAAAGCATGAGATACAGTACACAACACGGTGCAATCTATTTTCCTTCGTACAGGGCACACCGAACATGTTGAACACAAGACTCTCTTGGTCCCGTACGAATCTGGTCAGCTGGCAATGGTTCCTTGACAAAGCAAGGCACTTGGTTCCAACTGCTGAGCTAGACATGCAGACAAAATTTGCACATTAAAAGATGCAGAGCTACAAATCACTATACGTTCTTCTGTGCAGATTCAGACAATACGCAGTGTTGCTGCCCAGAATTTCTTAGAACAATATGCCGCAAAATGTTTCACTCGATGCTATGCACATGCAATGCCAAAATTGTTGAGAGGGGTAATGTACTAGGAGTCTGCCATGGTGAGCGTTTTGCGTATACCGGGCCAAGCCCAAATCCCTGTCTTGCCCCCTGTTGAAAAGCTGTAGCAAGTGGTGGTGCGGGGATGGGTTCTTGCAAAAGACCAAAGAATGCTGGCATCTTCTACAAGCCATGAGTCAGGAGGTTCCACTTCAGGCGTTGCCGTCATAGCACGGAAGCCTTGAAAGATTGAACATGTTCAACCCTGCACGCTTAAAATAAAAGATGAAAGATCTGAGTTCTGCGCCGCAAAGCCATCTCCCCAGAAGTGTCTCCTTGACATCCGAAAGCAAAAATTGCATAAAACGGCACCACAAAAGGTGAGCCAGCTTATGGAGCATTCTCGTCACTGGAGCGAATCTTCCGGGCTAAGGATTGCTGACAAAGATCCATTTTGCCTTTGAGGTAATCTGCATCCACCATCTGCCTTCCATGACTCAAGGCGCTCAGCCTCTGAAAGCCTTCCCACGCTTGCATCATCTCCCTCAGGTTACAATTTACAATGCAAAGCTTGGAAAGTAGGGACAATCGCGGCCAATGGGAGAACTCCATCATGTCAAGTGCCTTGAATTTCATTCCGCCAAGCTTCGAAGTTGTTCGACTGCTTGGAGGTCCGTCTAGGAAGGCACAGAAAGAAGTCTCGAATCGACGGCACAGATCGTCCGAATACTTCTTGATCTGCTGCCTCAGACAAAGGCCAAGGAGGCCAAGGGTTGAAAGGGCAAAAACGGACTTCACTTCAACTCACCTTGAGTAGGATCCTTGATACTTTTCATAGCTGCCCTCGTCACACCCTACCTCTTCCTTCTGCCTGACTCACTTCACGCCAAGAAACTTGATGGTGTCCAGCACTTCGGCGAAGCTGTTTGAAGCTTCGTTGCTGTCATTGACGCTGTCAATCCACAAGAAGCCTTCAAGCACTGCAAGACGCCTCGGCCAGGTGGCTGGAGGCCTTGGAACCTCCTGAGCTACAACAGTGGTGGGACTTGTGATGACTTCTGCACCCCCTGCTCCTTCAGGCTCCAAACATCCAGGGATCAACATATCCACTAGAACCATCAGAACCAAGGATGAAAAGCAATCGCATTGCAAGTTCAGAAATGTTTGATTCGGTCTAGGCCAGTACAAGAATAGGTCATGCTGTGATGTCAATGCACGTACGAGTACATTGATTTGTTTATTGGTACACTAGGAGGGATGCCCAGAAACAAAGCTATGTATGTGTGAGTTTCTTCCTTCATTCCGGAGACGAAGCTCTCTTTTTCTAGGAAACACCCATGGCCCATAGCTTGAAAATGAATTGGGAAGAAGAAGAAAAGGGATGGCCCGGCCAAGAGACAAAAGCAAGCTCTCCAAAGCCAATGAAGTAACGGAGCCACTGGCCTGAGCTCAACAAAGCTGCAAGGGCATGCTTCGCAACAACGAATGATCAAGCGCCATGGAATGGTCACCAGTCGCCATCAGTTTTAATCTAACTTGACCCAATCCCTTCTGGATGGCCCACTGTGCGCCTGCAAGAATACCCTCTTGATCCCTGAGGCGAGGGCAGTCTGCGTAGACAACGTCGAGGCTGCTGTAGTTAGCTGTTTCACGCAGTTCAGCACCTCCATCCGTGCCTCATGGAGTCACAAATACGGGCCCGCATGGATGCAATCCCCTGGGCAGGTCTGGGCAGTCTCCAAAAACATAGAGGTGCTATCCCAATGGAAGGTCCAAGGTGGGTTCATATATGTTCTAATAGACACCTGGAACTCTGCGTAGCCTCCTAGAGCTGTAGGACACTTCGATCAAAACTTCTTGTATCCTAGTTGAGGTTCCCAAATGTCAGGAATGTATACTTGTAGCTCTCTCTGCCCTATTTTTGAATATTGTCATGACCACCAACAATCGCATCTGCACAGCTTCCTGGGGAAGAATCAGCGGACGCAAATAGATTGTCAGAAACGCTCTGGTCTGAACAGCCCTTCGTATCATCATTGAAGCCAGTCTCCACGTATCACATCATATGGATGGGTATATTTTGTAGATGCCAATGGGACTTAGATGGTTTTATCATTTTATCAGTCTTCATTGTGATAATGCCTTGGCTTCACACTGCTTCACCGCTCCATGTCGAATGCAAGGTGCCACTTCGCAGAAATCTTTGACGCAAATGTGTTTGATAGGTTCGGGCACGGACTCTGCCAAATTCCGCATAGCGTCAAAGATATGCTTGTAGCACATACCGCTGGCATGATCCACAGCCTTCGGTGTCAGAGTGCAATTTCTACCGAAAAACATCCCCCATAGTCACACTGTTCAACGTCGCAAAGTCGAATTAACGAAACAAAGGAAGGTCAGATTCGGAAGCGTTCTTTCAATCTTGGTTCAAAGGATCAAGCGTTTTAAGCTTAAGGTGTTTCAGGAAGTCTTGTATGTTCTACGCCTGATTTGCTTTAATTTCTTTCACTTGCAAAAGCTGGCCATTTTCATCAATGCTCATATGAATTTGGACAAGTCACTTGGCCGTCATTCCCAGCAGCCAGCTCAGCCACATTCTGTAGGACTTCCCTGCTGCGCTCCAACAAGTCGCTGAGCCAACCAGTCACCGCCCCTCGTAGGCGTTGANTCATTCCCAGCAGCCAGCTCAGCCACATTCTGTAGGACTTCCCTGCTGCGCTCCAACAAGTCGCTGAGCCAACCAGTCACCGCCCCTCGTAGGCGTTGATGCCATGTGGCCAAGCAGGCACGCGTCTGTGAAGCTACACCTTCGGCACCCTCCCAGGCTGACCTGCTCTCTTCAATTGATGTTGCGAGCGTCTTTAGCATGGCGAAGTCAAAGCTGGGACCTGATGCAGGAGACTCCAAGACCCCCTTCACGGATGAGAGCGCACGTTCGCAAGCATTCTCGAAGACTTGCTGAAACTCCTTCTGCAAGGCATCAAAGGATTCATTGAAGATCTCTTCCATATTCCATCCATCCAAGGCATCCACTTCCGCAGCAATATCCTTCACATTCTCCTGCCTTGCCACCACAATGACACGANGATTCATTGAAGATCTCTTCCATATTCCATCCATCCAAGGCATCCACTTCCGCAGCAATATCCTTCACATTCTCCTGCCTTGCCACCACAATGACACGATGTCCGAGCTCATGGAACTCATGGGCCTTCTTGGCTTCACTGGCAGCCTGCTCAGCGGCATGCTTTGCATAAGTCAAATTTAGCGGGGGGCCGAAGTGAAAAAACTCGCCACATTTCACAGTATTGTGTGCGCATTCATTCAAAATGATTGTCTAAGAATCATACAACTCCACTAGGAGCCTGCAGCTCAACAGCAGTTTGTTGTGGAATTGACTTGCACCCACCGGCCGAGCTTGTCACTTCGCCTGCTCACAGTGGGCCTCTATGAGTAGACTAATTTCTTTTGCCCAGTCGGGCTTGATAGCATGCCACGCGTTGATCTTGGATTGCCACCGGATTATTTCATGGATCCTTGGCAAGCTCGCAAGATCTGTTGCAGCACAGACTTTCTTCAACTTCGCCAAGCAGGTATCCAGTGAGCCTAGGCTGCGTCTAGGCGAATTCAAACTCAGAACTCAGAGACCTACCGAAACAAATCTGCAGTACTTTAGCTTCTCAGAGGGAAACCTGTGGCAACCTTTCGATAAACTTGATATAGATCCTTCATGAAGTTATGACCAATTTAGTTCAATCGACAATCTTTACCGAGAAACACTCAAGCCTGTTCTGGAAGTGGCAGTCTTCGCTCCCCTGCCCCAAGGAAGCAATGCCTTCCATCACGCAGATTGCATTCCTGGAACGTCTACGAGTCTACCGTGCTTTGACTGAGAAAAAATCCACCCCCAAATCTGGACAGCGATGAAGAGCTCATGGTCACCTCAAAAGCTAAGCACCTTTGCCTACCGTCCTACGGGCTAGCGGCTACCTTGGTCAAAGCAACGCAAACAAGGATCCACAGTTTGTCGGCTTCCAATTCACTGAAGTCTTCACACTCACTCTCGAGTTTTCTGAGCAGGGCAGTAGCATCTTGCCTTGGAGATTCTTTTCATGATTCCAACAAGCTTTTCTGTCAGTGCATTCAGGTTGCTTCTGTTCAAAAAACGTTGAAGAAAGAGTGGAGAAAAAAAAACCTCGCATCTCTGAGTCCTTGTCCAGCACCTCTTTCAGGACACATGACATACTCATGGCTCTGTAAGAGAATTCAGTACAAGCTCCATCTGACCCTGGGGATGCTTCATGCTATCGAGCAGCCATAGAACTTCAAAGCGTCGTGTGAAGATGTTGGAAATCTCATCTCGCACTATGCGAGCGCTGGGCAAGCTTATCAGGTATTCCCTCACAAGCTCGATGTTCTTCCACAGGTTTCCTCAGGAGGAAAGAAAGCAGGTGGTGCAGACTCAAATGGCTGAAACGGCCAAACCAAATCACATGCAAAATTAAAAGCTGTGTTTACAGCGCAACTTGTTTCCCTCTGCTGGCGCTTTTTTCTGGCCAAAGTGCTCAGCATAGGTACATCTTCAGGAGTTGCTTCCTCGAGCACTTTGCGAGCTTCATCACGACTGGCTTGCAGCATGTATTCAATCTTCACCTGCGAGGTGACCGTTTTTCCCACTAGGTTCCAAACAGCCCGCAGTGTGTGGGTTGAGCATAGGTTCTGTGCAGCTGCTTGACCAGTTGACCGTGAGTGATGGAGCAGGTGTGCCTTGCTTGCAGGCATCAAAATCGCACCCACTGAGTTTGCTTGGATCAAACCTCCCTCTTGACCTAAGTAGCACGCCAAGATGGGCCAAGAGCTATAAAGCAAACTGGTCTCGAATCTTCTGGGTGATGTGCGTGACAGCCTTCGGCGCGGTCTCGAACCAACCATACTTCAGCCAATGGCTGTCTGATATGTTCACATCTCAGGCATCGACCTAGAGCGTATTCGCTTCTGAAGCGAATGACCGCCTTCCGCACCTCCTTTGGGGCGGCCCACTCTGGGTTGTAGACGTCCACAAGCCTGCAGGGCAGCATCATATCATGACAAACATCACACGAGACATCCATGTTCGAAGTACGTAGAAGCCTCACCTGCACCTCAAGGTCCCTTTCTCAGAGAGGTCCATGGATTTCCGCATCCACCGAAGAGCAGCAAGACTTTCCTCGGCAAACCAAGTCTGGCACACTACCACCATCTGTCAGACAATCTTAGCCTAGAGATGTCTAGAGGACATGTGACATAGGTGTTCTTTGGCCGCATTGCTCCAGGTGTCAGTTTCGTCCGATCCATCCAAGACCTCACGAAGCCAACGATGCACTTGACCACGGGCAGTCTCGGGTGTCAGCTCTCCCTGAATGTTCAGGGCCTCGGCCGAAGTCATCTTCAAAGAAGACAGCAAACATGCGGCAGGTAACGTTGGCAATTTCTCTGGGTGTCAGATGGAAGCCACCTGCCGGCAGGGCAGCAAGGTAAAGGTTTTGATATGATATGGGCTGGCCTCCACATGGGTGAAGAAGAAGTTGATGGCAAGAGGATGCTCCCTGCAGAAAAATGCAAATCTGGCGCAACTGAAGTGCATACGCGCATTTCTTGGCAAACAAATGTGGGCGAACCCCTCTGTGTATGGTTTCAATATGTTTCAATTATGTTCATTGTGAACAGAAATACCCCTGTTCCGGGTTAACCACTTGACTCTCAATGGCGTTGTCCAGGCAATGCGTGTCCAGAGTCCTCAAACCGACATGGCCAGCAACGCACAGCACTCTTTTCCTTATATTGGCGGCTTGAGCCATAAGTAAATGGCGTTCAAGTCTGTTGAATTTAGGCATGTTACCCACATATGGAATACAGGCATATGTTACATGGGGTACTGCCTACATCCCATTTGCACCCCCCATGTGTTGGGCGCTTCAGCCTCAACACACGAGAGAAGGGATGTTTGAAATCGGAGAAATGAATTGGATAGTTCGCCTGTACATGCACTTGCAAAAGAATGACATTTCCCCGACGAGGAGCGTAGCTCCCTATGTCGGTTCCATGGTGGGATGGCCTGTGATCAGGTTATCATCCAGGGCAGATACACCACCCTTTTCGTGCATCTGCACTGTAAGGCTAGCTACCAAAAATTTAATTAGGTGTTGAATCAATGCATTGAAATCTACAAAAGATAGACAAGCAACGTGCTGTCTTGGGGATTCGAAATTTGAGGTGTGAGACGAGTGAATTTCAGGACTCTACAATGAAATTGCCTCGCTCAGATTCCTCTCAATAGACGATGTCGGCGTCTCCTCTCGCCCCTCATCATCTTCATATTCGGATTTACTCTTTCGGAAGTTCGAAATTAATATCGGGTCTTCTTGTACATGTCCCATGGTAATCTTTGGACAGTTACACCCTTTCCTTTGTCCTTACCTTTATCCTTCCCCTTGTCCTTTCCTTTATCTTTCCCAGAACCTTTACTCGACGAGCTTGCATGGGTCACAGGCTGCTGCGATTGTGCTCCCATCATCGAGCTCGCTGAGTTCTCATCCACGATCGCAGATACGTCATGAATCCTTTCAGGAGCAGAAGGCATGAGACATTCCATTATCTTCTTCTTTCCTCTTGCTTCTTCAGCCCTTGCCTTTGCCCATGCGTACTCAACTTGGTTCTGGAGGATTCGGGGAAGTCGTACACCACATTGAGCGGAGATGATCGCAACATCGAGGTTCCTGTTTCGTTTTCGTACAAGATAATACACCCCGACGGCTGGCAAGCACAAGCATGTGCCTCCATAGCCACGAACGTCATCCTCATCTCGAAAATATGTGTACGTGGTGACTTGAGGATATCCACCCTTGTGATAGCTCTGGCCAAGAAGTTCGATAGGATTCTCCTCATCCTTGCACGACGCGATGCATCAGCTCTGTCCTCGACGGTTGGGATGTAAAATTTGATGTCGTCAGGACTCATTCCTGTCTCCACGAGGAATGCCATGATCTTTTCGACCTTGATGGCAGTTTCGATGGTCTGCATCATGCAATCGAACGGTCGGCCTTCCCACATCAATTCATTATTAATTCGTTGTTGAGGTTGGCATCAGGTTTGGCCTTCTTGTCAAACCATGGCCGCAATGTTGAAAGGGTTGGCGGACGGAAATTACCATCATCGTCCAGGCCATTCATGGGTGACAATTTGTCGAGATCCAATCTATCACCTTGATTCATAGTCCAATCATATCGAGTCTCTGCGTCCACCTCAGTCCTGTAGGTATAGTACGCCTCATAGTACCCGGTGATGAACGACATCAAGGTGTTGTCGAGGATTTGTGGAGAAACTTCATCAGGATCAATGTTGCTCACAGCCTCGTGTGCCTCCGGCATTGTTTTGATCCCGATCTGCAGAGGTTGGGCCCATTGAGGATATTGGCTATTTCGTTCTTGCTGAGCCTTCACTCGCTCTTCAGCCAACTCTCTCAGATGGTCACCATCGTCAACTGTGACCTCATCAGCATCCTCTGTGTCGTCCATGGGACGAAGTTTCTCCTCTTCAGCCTCTTCTTCAACTTCCATGGCTTCCTCCTCATCATCTTCGTAGTCAACTTCGTCTGGATCAAAGGAGTAGCCTTCGACATTGCGATGAACCTCTTCAAACTGTTCGTTCACATCAGCATCATCAGTCTCCATTTTGACCTCTTCTGATGCAACTTCCTCTTTGACATCACCACCCTCTTCACCTTCCATGGGAGTGTTTTGTGCCTCTTCGACCTCTTCTTTTGTCATCCTGAAGGGCTTCCTGCCGTGGGACACCATCATACCTTTGCAATGAAGACACATGCTCAGTTTCACCGGTGTTGACAGCAGACACGCTGGACATACTGTACATCCGGCTCTTTCAGCCTCTTTGTGATCAATGACATAGGTCAACAACTTCTGCATGTTGGTCTTCTCCTCCTCGGTACCAGATCGGATGGTCTTGTTCTCCAATCCAAGGACAATGTCGAGGATCTCAGCGGCCTCGGAGTCTTCTTCGCCGACAGCTTTGGCACAGAATTGAGCTTCCCTGATAATCGTGTCACGGGTCGCGTAGCGACCTGGTGACCTGACTGATCTAATCAGTTGGCTCGGTCCAGATGGGACCAGTAGCCTGAACCAATTCTTTCGGCCATCTTCGACCCAAGCACCTCTGATCTTTCCAAAAGGTATTGTCATGGTCGTCACTGGCTGACCAGATGCAGTCACCCTTCCTTCGAACTCGTTCATGAGCACCTCAGTAGGGATATAAAAGTCTGCACGTTCCGTCTTGTATTTGGCAGTGCCCTTGACGATTTTCCATGACCGCTCGTCCCACGGAGGGAAAGGATTGAAAAACGTGCAAATCCTTCCTTGCTCTGCCCCAGCTCCTGGCTTAAGGCCTCCCTCCCAGATCTGCATTAAGAGGNAAACGTGCAAATCCTTCCTTGCTCTGCCCCAGCTCCTGGCTTAAGGCCTCCCTCCCAGATCTGCATTAAGAGGTCTCTATCAGTTTCATGATAGCACTCAGGCATGGCCGCCACAAAGCCTGGAGTCATAGGAGAAGAGAGCAACTCCTCCTTCAATTTCACTTCACCGAAAGCACTCCTGGAATGGCCTGACGGAGCACGCACTGCAATGGGTTCAACAATCAGTCCTTCATGAGGGATCTGAGCGGAGCTAGTTATCCCTTTCCGTCGGCAGTACGGCATCGCCAAATTTATTTCAGGATCGACTCCAAGTGCAAGAATCTGAATCCTCACTCTGTGTTCTCGAACCATGCACGTGTGCATAATCTTCATGAGAATCCTCAGTCGGTCTTGCCCTTCATCGTAATCAATGCACCATCTCCTGGTCCGTTGGTCCCAGTAGTGGAAAGGAGCATGATTTCGGCGCAATCGAGGAATGTTCCAAAGGGATTCATAGGCAAGGAACTCCTCGAGGCGTACCCAGCCGCTGTCGTCACATTTCAACCCGATCCCGTCTCTATGGCCAGACTTTCGACCGACTTGATGACGAAGAACAGAATTGATGTTGTAACTCAACTGATGCTCATATGGGCTCAACCATGGATCATATTTGGGGGCATATTTCACTCCACCGTAGTAGTCGCAATTGTGGAAGTACTCCCCGGTTGTAGGAATGATCTGGAAGAACAGATGATCAGCCCAGCAGCCCTCGGGCAATTGAATCCTCTTGTACATGTCGACATCTCGATTGTACTCAGGATAGCTCCACCAGAAATCCTGCCACAACCATCGGTCTCCACGACCTTTCATCATTGCTTCCTTCGCAATGTCCTTGATTTCGTCAGTCGTGGTGGGTCCTCCCTGGGCAAGCAAGAATCCATCGATGCAGAATGAACCATATTCATCTTGGTCACCAACTCGACTCATGAAAAGGGGGCTTTCATACATGTGTTCTGGCGGTGATTCAGCCTCCTCTTCCTCGTCTTCCTCGTCGTCATCTTCGAATCCTTTCTCATGTGGAGCGTCATCTCCTTCTCGTGGGGCCTGCGCTGCAGGTTCGCCCATCTCATCATCGTCCCTATCGTCTTTCTTCTCTTCAGTTGTATCAGGGAACATGGCGTCTCGAATCAACTGGAAGGCCTTCTTGATGATCAACTTGTTTTCATGTTGGCAACCCTCATGGTCATGCTCAATGCTTCCGCAAAATATGCAAACATGCACACCTTCGGCCACACTGTAGATATGACCAACTGCATCGGCAATCTTGCTTCGGGCATTGCTGACCTCATCACGCATAGCTTCGCCATGCTTCCCTTCTTCATCACTCCTTTCTGCCATTTCAGCATCTTCTTGGTCGTCAGCAGTTTCCCGATCTGGGGCAATCTCTTCATAGTCAACCTGCCCGTACTCCATGCTGAGATCATATCGATGAAGAAGATCCGCCAACTCCTCGTCGGTCAAGTAGTGGAAATCTTTGGGGTCCTTGAAACTCTTGATCCCGCGAGTGATCTGGGTGACCTCTTCGACCTCTCGGGCATCCAATGTGCAATCAAAGGATCCTTTCCTTTTGTCATTGATTGTTGACGTCGACCTCACTGTTTGTCTGAAGAATCGTACAGCATCTTCGAGGCCATTCAAGAACAAAGACGGGTCCAGCTCCTCAGGAAACACGTCCACTGTTCTCCTCGTCATCGCCGCGACGTCAAAAAGTCCCAACCAGAACTCTACCACGTCACCTGCCTTTTCTGCAGTGGCGGTTGTTGGACCAAAAATCTCGTTCATCTTCTTGTCGTCATCAATGACCTTCTTCAAGAAATCCTTATAGAGGACATTGCCACAATCTTTTATCAAACGGTAAGCTAGGATACCATCCTGCGGAGCAGGGTTGGCACCTGTTGCTTTGCTTGACTCATGGAATGGGATAAACGTCCTGTACACACTGAACTGCTTGCCCCTTCCATTACGGAAGATCTCCTTGATCTGTTCAACGGGCACCCTGACTCCCCCCATGTGCGATACTGCCTTCATGAGCTTCTCCCCATAAGGTAGGCCATGATTCGCCACAAAGGATGCTGCGACGTTGATCAACCAATCTTTGAATCCAGCTCGGGGATCCTGTTGATCGGCACCAGTGACTTTCAGGGCGGTCTTGAGACGGGCTGCCAAAATCATCAATGCCTGAGATTCTCCCAACTCAGGTCCAGTCCTCTTGTACTGACTCTGGTTGTTGGCAGAACAGTTGATGCAATATCTGGCATCATCCTCCACGCTATCAAGCTCGGCGAACGTAGTAGCCGCCTTGCATCTCCGGCAGAGGATGTCCACCTCCTTGTCCTGATTGATTGGAAGCCAAAAGGTGCTTGTCGCTTGCTTCTGGTCAAGGTCCAGGTTGGCTGTTTCAATATCGAACCACTGGGGCTTTCTGTTCTTCCTGGCCTTCTTGGTGAACCGCGTGGCAGTGACACCGATCTCACCCTCTTCTCCCACACTTCTCCAGTACTCCTCTTCACGGTTCACTGCATCTTTCGTCTCCTCAGAGGTATGGAACAGTGTAGGTGGTCCGGTAATGGTCTTCAATCGAAACGGATTGATGCCAGAGTACCTGGGTTGATGTGCCACTTGATTGAGACGGTCCACGGCATCACGGTCAGATGCACACATGAGAAAGACCCTCTGGCGGAAGAGCGCCTTTTCGATCGCCGCCCAGATTGCATTCTTCCCGGCAGATCCCTGTGGGGCTTTTCTGAGAACCTTATATTGGTGGCCAAATTGGGAAAACATCATCCTCCACATGTTTTCGGATGTCGATACCAAAATGCCCCAATCTCGAAGTTCAGAAGTTAGGCGTTTAGCCATCTCATCTGTTCGTCCCTCGACTTGATTGAATCGTGAATCAGGGCAAATCGCCACAAACACTGGCCTTATGCACATCTCCTCCAATTCTTGGATCGAAGCTCGAACAAGGACATGGAAGTTTGCCTCAGCGAGCACGGTGTGCGGCGGATTCGGGCTCATGACGAATGACATGGACAACCAAACATGGATTGTAAGGTTGATAAGCTGGGGATTCGCTTCGATGTACTCCTTGACCTTTGTCACTGTGTTCATGAACATCTCGACACTCGATCGAGCTTCGGTCTCTTGGATTTTGTACACCACGAGGTTCTCCCATCCCATGTCCTGCAACCCCACCACAAAGTTGTGAGACCCTGTTGCCGTAGCAATGGTGAACTGGATATCTGTGATCAGAATCGTTGTTCCGTATCGGAACTGGCCAGACAGGGAATCCTCCGTCTTCTGTTGCCCAGGATTGGGGACAATCTCGCAACCCAATGCATTCCTGATCTCTTTCTTGTATTGTCCAACATTGCTCTGATTCGCTACTTCAACGTCGTGATCACCGCACATCACCATCAAGGCTGCTGATGTAAGGAACGAACCACTTTTCGTCCACATCTGAGTCTTTGCGAGATAGTGGTACATGCGAAACCACTCATCAGTAGGAATCGTGCAAGCGCTCTCATCGCTGACCAATCTGGTGTTCAGTTGGCTGAATGCAAGGATGCCGTATGTTGTGACTCTCCTCAAGTATTGCTGCCACCCGCTGATACCAGGCGCAGCGGCCATCGGCCCTTGGATAATGGAGAGTAAGAAAGCCGGTTGATTGGGATCACCACTTGCATCGACCCAGTATCGCGTAGCGATTTCTGTGCCGGCGTAGTCATCAGCCCTTGACTTTCCCTCTACAAAACCGAATGGCAATGCGGGAATCACCCAGTCTGGAGGCGCGCCCGAAGGTGTAGGCCTCGATTTTGCCTTCGGGGAAGCGTGGCCAGCGGAGCTGGCTGACGCACCCTTCGGCATTGACTTGGCAGCTGGCTTCTTAGGCATTGGCTTCACTTCAGGTTGAGGTCGAGGAGGTCTCATGTCCATC
Organism: Symbiodinium sp. clade C Y103; assembly: GCA_003297045.1. NCBI lineage: Eukaryota > Dinophyceae > Suessiales > Symbiodiniaceae > Cladocopium > Cladocopium sp. clade C. The sequence continues at coordinate 32,292 of BGPT01003377.1, read as the reverse complement.
GGCTCAGGATCCCAATTGCTGATCTGTTCGGTCGCCATGGGTTCCCGACCATCGCTGGGCAACAATGGAACATCCCAGTCGGGGATATGTTTGATCATAGCTGATCCCTGTCCTGCTTGGGTCTCCGACAGGCTAGATAGAACGTTGCTGAAGAGGGAGAATGCTCTGTTCCTCTCCACCATCGCGTCATATACGCCATTGTCTGCCTTGAGAATCTGGTATCCTCCACATGCCCACACGTCATCAGGAAGATCGATCACATTTGACACATACATGAGCCAATTCTTCACGTCCACAGTCAATGGCGTGGTGTTGAATGTCATTCTGAATGCCTTTGCCCATGCATGTAGGATGGTTGTTGCAACCACAAGTGACTGGAGGTGTGTGACTGCAGCAGCACGCTCCAAAGTGAGGTTGTAACGTAGGTTCATCCAATCTCTGAGAGTGTCTTGAATGATGATCTGATTTTTGACATTGTCACGATGACGGTGGTTATGTCTCCTCAGAGCGTAGCTCAGGTGTTGCAGCTGGGCCCTCGAACCATTGATCAGATACTTGATGCGTCCGATCTTGGTGGCATCCAACGTTTCCGTTGTCCCGGGCATTTTCTCCCAGTGCACCTTGATCACCTCGTTGAAGAAGGAGTTGCCAGTCCTGAGTCGATCAATGATCCCATTGACCGGAGGATGGGTCCTGGTGGCTTTGAGCAAGAGCTTCTCCACCGTGATGTCCTCGATCAGCTTTGGAAACTGGTCTTTGAGGATAGACCACATCTCATCAGCACGAACTAGACAATCATAGGACATCAAGGTGTGATACACTTCATGCTTGTCCGGATTGCTTCGATAGTCGGTGATGAGGGCTTTGACAATTCTAGCCGCGGACCTCACATATTGTTCGGCAATCATGTCCTTCTCCTCCTGGACTTTACATTCTCGGAATGCCCTGACCAACAATGAGATGGCATGGAGAGTACTATCTGCTTTGTTCCTTTGGGAGACAAACGCAAGGGATGCAACGATCACCACCGGGACTTTCACCCTTGTGATCCACATTTCGATGCCTGAGTCGGGACATGGTGGTCCTCCTTTCCCATAGACATCAAATCTTGGTGGGAGCAAGTTGCTCACTCGTCTCGCGTAGATCTCCGCCAGGACCGCATACATAGTCCTCACTGCACGTGCACCTTGAATCAAAGTCTTCCCCTCGCCGGACGCCATGTCTGCAGATACGCCACGGCCTTCAGTTTCCGGTTGGAGGCAACGGTTCGTGCGGAGCACGTTGACCGAGCTCTTCCCCTTCCACCTATGGCTGACGAAGTGGGGTAAGCAGATGCGCGGTCGTGCGAAGCAGGTTCCGACGCAGGAAGATGAAATCTTGATGATGGGGATTCGGACATCACATGGTATAATCACACATGGAATTGCATTCCGACCTGATTGATGTGGGATACCATATGCACGATTGAGCAACATAGTGTTCTTAACAGTCTTGATGATGATCTTGACAATCTTGTCAGTGTACAACTGTGTCACTCTAGTTTCTCTACCTGCACATTGTCCGTGTTCATGTGAGCCATCACACTTCAGATTCAAATCTTTGAATGATACCCCCAGGAAACGATCCTCCATGGTTTCTTAATTGGAGTCCCAGCGTCCTTGTATCGAGATACCAAACCATACATGCATCCATCAAATTCATGTACATGGGAATCTGTGCCATTGATCAAGGATGTCATACGTTCGTCCGTCCAGTAGTCACACCCCCTCGGCAGTTCTAGAAGAGCCATCGCATTCATCTGGATAGCTTTGTGAAGACACTTTGAAAACTCTTCCCAAAGCTCCCAATACATTACAGCTTTCATGTGGATATTATGAGCCGTCACCTCATTGATGGTTTTGTTCAGGCGGTTCCAAGGTGATCCTCCTGTACACGGCCCAGCGAAGAACACGCAATCTGCGGAGCTCCTCAAACATCTCTTCCATTTTGCCCTACCAAATGGGGATAGCAGGTTGTCATCCTCCGTGATTGTGACTACATGCATTAACTTGAACTTGTCCTTGTAATGGTTCTTGGTGATTAAACTCTGTTCTTCAGCACACATGAGCAACATGCAAGGTGTATCGTCACCCATCTCATAGATGTCCAACACGGTCTCGTAGTTTTGAAACAAAGACGATAGAATATCATGAGGTGACTTGCGGAAATGGTAAACCAATTTCTTTCCGGAAGATCGATGTAGGGTCATCTTGATGTCCCAATCGTGTTCATTGCATTTAACATGCTTCAATCGATACTGATGACTGATGAACATCTTGTCCAACGGGATTATATCCATCCGCTCAGCATGAGTGCAAGTGACAATGAACTCACCACATGAACCAGCATCTTCGGTATCAGATTCATCAACCATAGTGCTGTTCCACTTCATGTTGGGCATCACCTTAAAGATGGTTTTCCCCGTCCAAAACTCATTTCTTCGATTGGTGCTCTCAATGTTGTTGCCAGCCATTCTCCATGAATCTTTGATGGTTCTCTGACTTGACTGAAATCTTTGATTAGTCTCTCGGTCATCCCTTGTCCTCCGCAAACTACATGGAAGGAATTCTGCCTCTTTGGGGATGAACAATTTTCTTCTCGGTTCATTGTGGATACGGACCAGAGTTGATTCATCTTCCCAATGCCATTCGTCAGCACCTTGACGTTTCAAATTATGTTTCTTCTCCCTTCTGGACTTCATCAACATGGGTTTATCTTTGACCGTTAGCCCTATCTCATTCTTCTTTTCATATGGATTGGGACCGGGTTCAAATCCATGAATACGATTACGATGTGGGTCCTGATTTTCAGAGGGATAAAGATCCGTTTCGAAACCATGGGGGTGGCTACCCCAACCGACACTCNTGCAAGGATGTGCCGCATGTACGGATTTGGGGCCATCACCAGGTGTTTCATGGAGATATAAACCGTCCGTACTCATGGTCAACTGTGGATGTTTGGGAGATGGGGTGCGTAGCACCTTCTCACTCTGATCACGTGTCTCCGAAGATCCAGGTCGTGCTGGTGACGCCGGGGTTCGCGGAGCGAATTGACCGGGCTTACTAGAAACAGTGGCCCGCGGAGCAGGAATACTGTTAGCAACGGGATGATATTGGAAACAGGCACGTTCCACCCATGTTGTTGGACTGGACTTGCTCGATCCTCAACCTTCTCCCATTTACCATGAACTAGTATCCACGTGCTCCTGAGACAATCACGCGACAAGGCGAGACCTGGCGGTCGCTTTCTGTAAAACACTGGCGTCTTCACAACAAGAATAGGATCCATTCCTGGTAATTGTTGTATTTGCTCTTTAGAAGAGAGTCCCTTTTGATACACCTCTGGTGGCAAAATAGGGATCTCAGTATACGGAAAATTCGGAACTTCATTGGTTCGCGATTGAAATACTTGACGAACAGTTGTGTCGACTTCAGTGGTTGGTTTAACCAGGTCACTGAGCTCCTTCGATCGAAGATCATCAGGATCAAGTAAGTTGATTAACATGCAGGCTCGTTTCCAAGCCAGTGGATTCTTGAAACCTTTGGTGTGGATATCGGCAGCCATCTTGGAAGTCACTTCATACATCAACACAAAGTTCTCTTTGGTGAAATGCTCATGTAAAGAAGTGATGGATATCCCATGAGTCCTTTCAAGATGCCTCATAGTGGGATTGCGCCCCGATCGAACAACACCAATCATGCCCTGATTGTCATCATGGAACAATAATTTGGGCGATTTGCCTGTCAAAGTTTCCCA
>BGPT01003377.1:9992-28122 GCA_003297045.1 Symbiodinium sp. clade C Y103 | reverse complement strand
ATTCCTGGCCAAAGAATTAATCGACCGAAGTAGATCAAATCGGGCAATCCTGGCAGCGTACAGAAGCTTCATCAAGATGCTTGCTGCATGTGGCGCTAAAGCGCCTCGAACAGACTCCCCTGAGGTNAGCGTACAGAAGCTTCATCAAGATGCTTGCTGCATGTGGCGCTAAAGCGCCTCGAACAGACTCCCCTGAGGTGACGTCTTCCCCAGTGGTCCCTTGCTGGTAAGGCAATGGGGCTGTTGGANTCAAGATACTTTTCAACTGACAGCTTCAACAAACCCTCCATATCGTAGGTCATGGTTGAGACCGAGGTACCATCATGAAGTTTGGTAGTGTCCTTCTTCAACAAACATCCCAAGTACAAACCCAAATCAGTCTCAGGTTCAATGTTCAGTTTGGTTCGGAGCATTTCCCATCCCTTCGCGAGGTTCTCTTTCGGCCCTGACAGTTTCAGATCGTCGACATACCTGGGGAGCCATTTGGACCCACAAAAAGTGACAAATGACATTTGGCCATTTGGCTTCAGAAAAACCATTTGGCCGTGGAAACGGGCTATGGCCGTGAAAACCCATTTGGCCGTGAAAATCTTGAAAATAGAGCATTTTCAGTCTTGATGGAATAGCCTTCTTACATGTGATGCTTTTCTCTTGGGCCAAGAGCTTGCAAAGCAGGATTTTGGCACCACGATTTGCGAAAGAAAAAAAACTAGAGTATCCTATGCGTATATTTATAAATATATATAGATATATATTCTAGGGGAGGGATGAAAAGTGTAATTTGCAAAAACATGGATCAACCACACTTAAGTTGATATAGGCGACAAAAAAGGACATACCACCATTCCATTCCCAGATTTGAATGACTACTAAACATGTTAATGCACTGATATAACTTATATATACACTACATCCATATATATATATATGTGTGTATACACACATACATATGTATGAACACATGGACAAACAGTCTATCTATCATCTAGCTATATATATGTATATATATGAGCACGTTGCAAAATGCAATCAATGCGATGCACTTTAGTGCAACACGTGATGGTTTCACCCCATCCTAAAACCAAAGGTCATTGGGAATCACCTTTTTGCAAACCACCAGGAATCATCATTCCCACTTTCAAAATTCCTTGGTCATTCATACCCACATTCATTTATTCAAATAACAGGCCAGTTTCCCTTTAGTTTATCGATGGTTGAAACCATAAATTTGGATAACCCAAAAATCCACGATTGTGTATCCTATTCTCTGATTCTTGGAATTGGTGATAATTCTGGATGCTACCCGTCCACCAATTTGGGGAAAGTTTGTTGGGCCAAATTTTTCCAACCAGATCCTAAATCCCGTTGTACGGTTTATTTGCTATCTATAGATATATATATATATATATTCCCCATATATATATATATATATATATGTTTATATATATTCATTCCCCATATGGAGGATGTTTCTCCCACATTTTGGGTTTAACTCCATCATTTGTGCTGGGTCAACCGCCATGTTTTCCCACTATATTGGTTAATCCCGGAAAAATATTCCATTGTGTTACTTGATTTGGGATTATATGTATACACACATATACATATATATATATATAAGTATCTGTAAATTCCCACCAATCTTGAAAATAAGGCCGTCCAGAAACACAACACAACGGCCACGAAGTTGGCCTCTGATTTGGACCCATCGGATTTTTTTTGGGGGGACGGACCCTCTTGTTGTATTTAGGTATGTGGATTTGAAGTTCTTTGGGTGGAATCGGATCAATCCCTTTTCCCAAGGGGGCCTAAGACACACGGTCGCCAGCAGATCTACACGCAATGGCCGACGTTTTGTCGGCCCCAGCGCCGCCCAATTGATGGTGGCATGTTTGCTTTGTTTTTTTCTTTAAAACATGTGGGACTATTCAATTCAGATACGGATTGTCCTTTTGGGGGAATGCCCACATAAATGAACCAACGGAAAAACAAGGTTTAGAAAGTACATAGCCATATGATGCCATATATGGAATGGATTTCACAAAAATACCACACCAGATTTTCATTTGCCACCTCCTGGCACTTCGCACGCGCAGCCGTGCCACTGAGCCATGCCCGAACCAATCTGCTCAGTGGTATTTTGATTCGATCCAAGGTGGGCGTCTCTGAGTTGGAGAATCTGTTTCCCATACCACATGGTTTCACCATAAAACATTCGAGGTTAGAATTCAAGTGTTCTACATTTTGGTGGGTGATGTATATTCATTGAGAAACACATGATGGGAACAAACCCTTCTGTCCATCGGGCAAGGCCAAGCAGTGGCTACCATGCACGAACACCGATGCAAATGAGGTGCGCTTGACGCAGTTGCCGCAATCACCCGTGAAGAATGTTTTTGGCCTAGCAACAGTCAAATAATCTATAATTTTCTGTGTTGGCAGTCCTTTTCATTGCGTATGGCAACATGTTATTCCCACAAGTTGTTTTGAACCAAATCTTTTCGCTTGCATCAACCCCAACGATGTTTTTGTTGCCATCAGCACATTTGATTTTTGTTGTTTTTTTGGGGACCAATGGTCATGAACCTGTGCTCATTTGCCCGCCAGCGTTCCACGCCAGGTGGAATGAGCTCTGGATCACGTGCCCCACCACCTGCGCGTGATTATTTGGTAAGGGCCGGTGGACCGGTGTGGGGCAGGGTTACGTCATCACTTCAATGCATTTTGTCTTGGCTTCAAGGATTTGGGTTTGTGGCAAGTACTAGTTGTCTTGTAGCCATGGCTGGTGAGTCCAGTGATGAATTGGAAGAGTCATCTACTGCCCATATTCCCTTCGCCAATGCCTTTGGTGAATCCCGTGCACTGAGGGAAGTTACTTGGCATTCCTTTTTTTTTGATGGGAAATGCATCCAAAAAAATATGTCGCCCCTGGCCTATGATGAGTTTTAACTAGCTTTGTTTCAACCGAGGTTGGGATGTCCTTGGTGGTGGATCACTCCGGCAAGGTGTTCACCACACGGAAACTAACGATCAAGGATGTGGTAATCAATGGGGAGGCCTGGGATGGGATGAAACAAGCTTACAAAGTTTATAAGTCATCAAATTGGTGAATTGTTGCATAGGTTTTCAATGGGTTGTATTTGTCAAAATTGGTCCAGGTGCTTTTGGCCGTGATCAAGGGCAGTGGTGGGAACTCACGTTTGTCTTACAAGGTCCTGGCCAAGGCTATATTGCACCACTATTCCGTGAAACAACTTTTCCCCACTGGAGTGGTTTCGGAACTACCTTCAGTACAGGATTGGGCAGTGAAGCATGCCAAAGCTTTGAAACGCTTAGTGCCTTGATTGTTTTAAAGATGTGGATTCAAAATTCAAACCTTGAAACTTTGTTGAACCCTATTTTCATCTTGGGTAGCTCAATAGGTCCTTCCCTGATGGGTCTCCAAAATTTAAACTCGGCCACAAGCCCGTCGTGAGCGAGCCTAGGCATCACGACTTCGTCGATTGCTGAAGAGGTCAAAGACTGCCAAGTCAAAGAGGCTCACGCAATTGAAGGATGCAGCTAGGAAAGCTGGGTGGCATATCTCTCCAGATTCTGATGATGAAGAAGATTCTAGTTCAAAGATATCTTGAAATCTGTTCTGTTAAATTTCCACGGGGTATAGTAAGGACACCAATGGGTTGGGTCAAATTTTTAACCCATGGGATCTATCAACAAGTTTTTACATACATGTAGAAAAACATACATAAGAATTCCATACATATATACATATATATATATATATCTTTATATACATATAATCATCTATATATATATATATATATAGATACACATGTCCTATCTATCCTGCCCGGCTCAGGAAAAACCTGGGCCCAATGTTGGCGGCCTCGAAGTGCTCTCGGCGGCTGGGTCTGCGCCTTCCAGCGATGATGTTTCATCGTCTATCTCATCGAATTTGTCTGTGAAGGATGAAAGACTCGTCCGTTTGGTTGAGCAATGCCGACAGTTGAGGGATTCCATGGGGGCATGTGAACCGGAAGTGACCATGGAAAAACCATTGTTCGATGTCAAACAGACCGTATCACGTGAAAAACCAGCTACGTCCGATGCTGTTGCCGGAAGGGACCCTCTTTCCAATCTTCATGTTCCTCCCCAAACGGGTAGACTGGCTGAGATTTCTCAATGCATTCTGAAGATGACGAACAAGGAGAATGTTGGTGTTTCCCAGTCGTCAGTGCAGCCGGTTGGGGATGCTTCAAAAACGACCCTCACTCCAAAGAATGAGTATGTCCTACCAGACCATGTTCCCTGATTGAAATTTGTTGACCATCGTGTGGAAGTGTTTTGCAAATCAAGCACAAATGCCAAGATATATCTATATTCATTTATCTCATATGTGTCGGTTTTTTTACTGGGAACGACATTCTGCACATATCTGCGCATAAAGGCCACCATTGGGATTATAATGAAATGTTTTATGTTTTTTCTTCCAAACAAAAACTCCATCAATACTTCGAATCGCTATTGCTGAGGTTCTGAAGACCTTGGAAAGCATTGGTGCTGGTTCCCGTTCGGTGGCACCATTTGCGCTACAGGATCAGTATGTTCCTGCTGTCTTGGCTGCTAAGGGTGGGGAAAGTGGTAGTGAAGATTCAGGGGGTGATAAGGAGAATAAACCCCCACCAAAAAAAAAACCAAAGAACCAGAAGGCTGCTTCCAAAAAGCCAAGCAAGCCTAAGAACAGCGAGTCCAGGGTTCCAGAGATTCAGTCAGGTTGGAACTACCATTCAATTCGGAGTGGTTTCATCACAAACGAAAGAAAGAGTGGGAAATCATACAAGGAAGCCACAAAATTGTGGGATGACAGCATGGAAAAGGCACAGTACTTAGCCCCGGTAAGTGTTGGGGAGCTCAAGAAGCGCCGGTTTTTGCCTGCGGGTAGCACGGAGAACCCGTGGCATCAAAAGGTCCACGGGCCAACCAATTGAGTTGGGGTGTGCTGTAAATTTATGGCAAATCAGATCTTGAGAGCTGGGCTGGGGAAAACTCAAAAAGGGTTGCGTTTTTCAAGTTATGTCGAAGTGTTCACAGGTTACCGATGCAGCTCTCTGATTTCACGCTTATGTTGTCGGTTGGCTGGCTAATGTATGTGAAAATTTCACACGGATAGATATGGCATTGAAATCAATCATCAATCCGGTTTTCAGGATGCAGTGTTTCGGCTTTAGGCTCCGTCATTTTATTTGGGGCAAAAATTTCAACCCTCTTAAAAGGGGAAATGGTGGTGAAAGAGTTGCTTTCCTTGCGGGCGCCGCCTGTCCTAATCCTTGCATGCCTGCTCACCCTCTGGAATACACAGCTTTCACATTCGGTTGAACTTTGGATGCAACAATTTCGTTTTAGTTTTCATGGGGTTATGTTGATGACTTGTCCCAAAATCCTTTGATACACCGCTTCCAGATTTGAAATCAAAACGTTTCCAAACCAAGGATCGTGAGTTTTGCGAGCTATTCAGTGGACAGGGAGAAGTGAGCAAAGCCCTCCGGTCAGTTTCTTACCAGCAGCCCAGTAACTAGACCCACCATGCCCAAATCCCACCTTCGGAAAACATCCGGCCCATCGACCAGCTGTAGCCCGGCCCATCTGAGGCTGACCTCCGTGGAACTTCGCTGGATTTGGAGGACAATCCCCGGGTCTTTGACCTCACAACCCCTTCTGGGTTTGCGTTACTTTGGATGCCTCCAGTATATGTGTCCATCCTTTGGGGGCCCGGTAAAGAAGTATCATGAGTTTGTGGGTGCTTCCCAAGGTTTTTTTACCTAATGATTTTGGGGTCCCTGCTATATTTGCCATGTCCTGTGCATGGCCATATACGTGAGGTTAGCCCTGAATGAAGTGCTACGATGTCGTGAGGGAAGTCTGCTGCTAATGGCGCCATGTTGCAAAAGCTTCTCTGTAATGTGGCTCTGCTGGCCAAATGTATTTTTTTGGGGGTGGGAGTTCAATGCTAGTTGGATTGAACCATGGGGGCAACACCCAGACAACAAATTCTGTGCGTGGCCTAGGTCACGTCATACGTCTGGCCGGAACATCCTATGTCCTTATGGCCACCGGCGGTTTGACTTTGTCAACACTGGCAACATCTTGGCCTGTCGTTGCATATTGTTGATTTTGGTTGCAACGTGGAGAAAGCTGAGATGGGTCTTGGAGCAACCCAGTGGAAGTTTCTTACCAGAGATTCCAAGATTTCAGTGGCTAATGGGAATCCTTAAGGTGGGGTCTGTGAAAAAATGTTTCAGTAAAAAATGTATACCTGGAAACCGTGGGCCCCCTGCAATACAATGCTCACAATGGATTTTTGGTTTAATACAACTTGGTGGTCCCTGAAAAAACGAAGTGGTTGGGATCTCTTTGACCTGTACTTCTTAATTTCCCTTCGCTTCTTTGGAAGGTGTATGGCTGCTTGTTTTACATGGGCAAGTTCAATGGGCCTACACCAAAAAGGCACCGTTTATGGTCTAATGATGAAAAGTTCTTGAAGTTGGTGGCTGAAAAAGCTGGCTACATGAGTCGATACGAGCAGTCCCTATGCACTGTCAAAACGGCCCGATCCTATTTGGATCGATGGGGTGTCAAACGCCATGTTGGGGACAAGAAAGCTCTACAGGAATCACAGAATCTTCCCACAGATCAGAACTATGTTTTGTGTGTTTGGTATGAAATCTATCGTGGGGAAAGGGTTTGTATTCTCTCAATTTCCATCCAGTTGTCAGCCAAGGCTTTAATCAACTTTCATCGCTCCCAGTAGGATGCCTAAATATAGATATAGCTAGCTACATATATATATAGATAAATATAGTTATATATATATATGTTTGTTATGTGGGAATGTCAGCATAACCAAAATTCAATATGTGGATATATACAACTATTATATATATATATATAAATGTTATCTGTATATTCATATTTTTAAAGCATATGATGTAGTTGGATCCTCATCTTTCCCCGGCTCCCTTTTGCCAGCCAAGGACATTTACAAAGGAGTTTGGAACATTTGTTGCAGGGCAAATGGTGCAACTACGCAGTGTTCCTCTTCCAAAGTTATTTGGGGGCATGGGCATGGTCAGAACAATTCAAATCCCAGTTGATCCAATTTCAAATTGAAATGTAAGTGTCAAATCCCAAGACCTTTTCCCCACTTTGTCAAGGCACACCTGTCCCATCATCGCTGAGGTGCCAGTTCCACACCAGCCAGCGGTGGTTGATGTTCCTGGCGATTTGACCGACTTGGAGCTCTTCCGGAAATACTGCATGCCACTGGGAGCTACCGACACATGGAAGGAGGTGCTCTGTTCAGTATTTTGGGGGTGGGTGTGGGCCCGGTCCATGCACTGGAAATTTACACCCATGTTCTTAAAAAAACCAAGTTTGTCTATTGCATGCATGGGCCATGTCGGGTTTCTGGGGGACTTGAGCGGCCGGGATGTCATGCCATAGGGTGTATCTGAAAATCACACATACACATGAATGTATGTGAACATCTACAGATTTGAGGGCGGAAAGAGATTGTGCACATATGTATATTGTCTTGGGGCCTGGGGAATCCAAAATTCAAGTAATCTTTGAATACCCATGCACACATGCATGCACAGTGTGCACACACACACATGCACACATATGTGCGGGCGTGTTCCTGTATCTGGAAATTTGGATCCACAGTAATATGTACCATTTGGTGGTTGATTTCAGCCATGGGCTTGAGGGTTTTGGTTTTGAAGCCCAAAGTGAACCATTGGAAGGATTATATGTACTAGAAGCCCAAAGCGAACCATTGGGGTGTTTCCCGGTTCATTTCAATACCATGCAAATGAACCATATATAAATAAGTAAATAAATAAATAAATATATATATATAAGATGTGGGATTGAAACAAATTTGTCATAAAGGGAAAGCGTGGATTCAAAGCTCCATCTATTCCTGTTCGCTTTCCCGCCGTGGCCTCGATCTAGGCTGAGATGATGGAAGTGATCGGCTACCTTGGCGCATGCAAGCATATGGCTGTGCCAGGGCAATGGGATTCTTGGTTGTGTTCGGCCGTGGGTTGGGTTGATGCTTATATTCACCCACAATTTTATATGGAAACAATTTTGGAACAATGTTTTTTGGGGAAATATCCGGTCCTGCATTCAGGAGACTATACTCCACGAGATGTTTCTCCGGTAGCAGTGGCCAATCTGAACCCATGCACTGGGTATGTTAGTTTGCAATTCAAAAATTCGAAATTGCTTTGAAGTGGACCTGCCACTTCATATCTTGGGGTGAAGTCCAAGATCGAAAGATGGGAAAACAAAGCTGATTGTGTGAATGGTGCAAGTGCGGCACCCAAACTGGTGGTATCCATGCATGTTATGTGTGATGAGACTTTCCGTTTAGTGCCAAACGAAAACCTCCCAACTAAGCAAATGCATTTTCACGGGGTTTTCATGCAAAGATATCATTTTCACGTTTTTCACGGATTTCACACGTGAAAACTCCCGGACATGATTTTCACGCAACAACCATGAAAACCGTGAAAACCAGTAGAACTTATAGAAAAATTGCCGCGTGAAAATGTGTGCATTTGGACGTGGAAAAACCGCCATTGGACGCGGAAACGCCGTGAAAAACGTGAAAATCAAAAATATGTTTTTCATGCTGTTTTTGTGCATCTCTGCATGAAATTTACGCAGCCATCAGGGGTGTGAAAACGTGAAAACCATGGCGCCCAAACGCGAGCGCGAGATTCAGAAGCTTGCGCTTGCGCTGCGCGCCCGCCATGATGAGGGTGAGACAAATGAGCCCATGCCACCCCCGCCTCCACCTTCAAAGAAGAGGAAAGGTAAGGGTGATAAGACCTCCACGGAACCTTCAGATGCTTCGGGAAGTGTGCCGGAACCCCCACAGCCTTCCAGGTCCAAGGGGAAGAAACCCACACCTGAAGAACCCGGTGCAGAGACAGTTGAGAAAAAAACCAAGAAGACCAGAGCGGCCAAAGCGGCCAAAGAACCTGCTGAGAGTGACCAGAGCAAGGAACCTGTTGAGAGCGAGGCACCCAAAGAACCTGTTGAGAGTGACAAGCCCAAGGAACCTGAGAGTGCCAAGACCAGCAAGAAGAAGCGTGCTGCCCCGGCTGAGAAAGCTGCTCCGAAGGCTAAGGCCAAAACGGAGAAACCCACCTCTGCTGAGACTGGCCCCGTGACCCCCGACTTCCCAATCACATGGGAAAACCATGGCAAATTGATGGAATGGTTTGCCATCAGCTCAGATGAGGCAACCACCATCCTGCTGTCTGTTCAGGGCCCGTCCAAAGCAGGGGAGCGATTCTGGTCAAAGTTCAAGAAGGACAAGCCAGTAGACCAGGAGACCGAGACAGCCAAGGATACCACACCTGAGAAGACCGCCAAGGCCGAGCCGGTTGAGATCAAGGATGAGACACCGCCCAAACTGCTCACACGTGCAGAGCGTGAGTTGATCGAAGATTCCCAGCTCCCTACTTCCCCTTCTGAGGATGATGAGAATGATGAGGAGCTGATGAAGAATGCGAAAGGTCCCGGAGATGATGGTGATGATCTTGATGGTGAGTCAGTGACTTCGTCCAACAATTCCCCAGGGGATCCACCTGCACCGGGTGCCGCATCAGTTGTTGCGACCAGCCTTGATGGGTCAGTGATGGACAACTTGGATACCCAACCTGTTGAAGGACATGAACCCACCATTGAGCCCGTGGCCTGTGGGAATGGTGATCCGGGAGTGGCGGCCAGAGAGGCCCTTGCTCAGAGGTTGCGCGCGCAGCCAACACCAGCGAGAAATGTGCAGGTTTGGGGTTCAACAAAACATCTTAAAGCCAGTACTGGCGCTGTTAATTGTGGTGTTTTAAAAATTCTGTTGCTCGATATGTTTTTGCTAAGTGTCCATGTCGCCCCTGCAAGGCACCTCCAGCCAACCCTCCTCTTCAATCCCTGCTGTTCTTTGGTTTGGAAGTGTGTGTGTGTGTTTTTGTTTTTTCCGGTTGTTCCCGAAATTGGGGAAACCATGCGCACGTATGTACATAAGCGCACATATATGGCATACACACGTGTGTTGGCGAATGCATTTTCCACATCTAAGGTCGTGCACGACGCTGCAACTGGGGGCTGCTGAGCTTTCAAAACAGGCTTCGAAGGCTGACGTGAGTGGCAAGGATGAGAAGGCTGACACTATGTCAGAGTGTCTTGGCTGTGAAAAAAACCGAATGTGCATATGGAATGGGAATTTGAAAAAGTACATGGAACACTTTTTTATAAAGCTATATCTATATATATATATATATATGTATTCGTTCTAAACATATATATATATATGTGAATATGTATGTATGTATGTATGTATCTATCTATCTATCTATCTATCTATCGGTATGATATATATTATGTGGAACAACCCACTGATATGAAACTTAAAGGATCCTATGTAATCTCCACCGATATGTTGCTGCAGGTTGGGACCTTCGGCTTCCCAAGTTCACCTTGAGAATGACCGAATGATTGAATTTGTCAGGGCAGTGAGTTTCATCCAGAACATGATGAAAGAACCATGGGCACAGCAGGTGATTGGCGTTATGGGCCCACCATGCAGCAGTTTCTCGTCACCGCCTGTTGCCATGCCTGCCCCGGCAACTGTGCCTGCCAAGCGTTCTAAGGAGAAGTCCAATTCAGAGTTGGATGATGCTAAGGATGGAAAGCCTGCCCCTGCCAGACCAGCGCCTGCCACGGCATCGTGCACACCTCCAGCACCTGCCACGCCTGCCACGCCTGCCACGCCTGCAGCACCTGCCGCACCTGTGGAACCGAATCCCCCAGCTCCTGATGCCTCTGAACCTGAGACCACCAAGCCTCCCAAGGTCGAAACCAATTCATCGACACACCGTGCTGCTCACGCCAGGCTGGCACGAAAGATGAATTCTTTGAATGAAGCCGAGTGCCCACAGATGCAACAGCTGTGGGCGGGATCCAGAAAGGACACAAGTTCCCAACAAGTATGATCAACTTCATTTTGTTTGTTATCCCTTTCTATTTTTGACATTATGTAGAAAGATAGGGGAAATGAGAGAGAGAGAGAGACACAGGGAAACCATAAAATACAAATATAACATAATAGAATATAATACAAAAGAATAGAATATAAGATAAGATAAGATAATATAATATAATATATTATGATACATGTATATATATATATATATACATATCCCTATTTTACTAAAAATATATGCACATACCCCTGGTTTTGGTGTGGTCCATTCATCAAACCCCCACATATCCCCCTGAAGGAAAAGCAACAGCTTCTCCAAAAGTGGGTGGAGTCAGGTGAAAACGCTGATGCTATTGAAACGAGCCTCAAATTGACCCGTACCCAGAGCGGCGAACTGACCACGGGTCGAGAACTTTTAACAATAGCCGAGATGAAAGCCAAAAACTTCAGCTCGCCACTTGACTTGTCTAATCTTAACCATTTTCCTGGAACTTGATTGGGATATCTTGGGATGTGATAGGTTCCACCCAACTGCTTGGGTTTCCATCCTGCTGGGGGCCCAGGCAGAAGATCGAGTCGATAGTGAAACGAGGCGGCATTCCTGATCCAGACTGTCCGGACTGTCCGGAATCTACGAGATTCTGGGCAACGACGGGATCCCAGTACAAGGACACAGAACATACATCTTTGTCCATGACGGCCACAGCCAATGTGACTACAACTGCGGATGCTGTTGGGGGGTTGATGAATTGCCCGCACAATAGTCCCAATGTGTCCCAACTTGCCCTGACCAATGGATCTTCTTCTTCCTCTTCGGGTGGACCGAGCTTACAAGAGCTGGTCAATGTCATCAATGGGGGTGGGCCCGAGCCTAAAGCAAAGGCAAAGGCCAGCGCCAAGTCCAAACCGAAAGCAAAGCCTAAGGCAAGTGTTGCGCTGCAAAATGCAAAGACCCCGCAAGAGCGAAGGGATGCCCTACGCCCACTGGCTGAACTAATTGTTTTTTGTTTGCTGATTCCAAAATTTAGATGGGTATATGATGGTATATGTCTAGCTAAAATTTTGAAATTCATTTGGTTTTTTGGACGAACTAGACCTAACCCCTGAGCTGAGGTGCCCATGTCAAGAAGGAATTTGCAGCTTGCAGTGTCGGGATGGATTTGCCACCAGGGCATGAATTGCGTGACAAGCTGGCTGCAAAGAAGAAGTCGCTTGAGGATCTTTTGGACAGGTTACTGGGTGTCTTTTCAGAAAACATTCCCCCATATTGCATCTCCAAAATCCCAGGGACATCACCCTTGATTACTTTCCAGTCTGCATTTTGAATTATGTTATGTATTGGGAAGTCGTCATTAGAATGATGGAATGTATTCTGAATATCTTGTTGCAAGCCTTGATTGTTGAAACCTCGATCCATGGGGAGGAATGTGGATTTGTAGGGATAGATAGAAGATGAATGCTTTAGGTGGGTAGGTATGTATAGGTACTACGAGTGATCAAGACATCAACATGTATATGTAAATATGCGAAATTCCTGTAGATACATGTGGGGTTCACTTTGTGGTTACCATTGGAATGGGGACACATGTATTTCTACCCCGTCTTGGCCAAGTAGACAGATAAACAATATATGAATATATCTATATTATATATATGCATAGGCATGCCCATAGATATAGATATATATACAGGGTGATATACTGTATGCCCTCAAAACATCCACAAAGGGATTTGCGAGCTTACCCAACTAAGGCTCAAGGATTGCCCAGAGGATGCATTGGATGACGCCGCATCTGATGCCACTGTGGAGGTCTGGTTGGGGCCGGAAATGCTACCAACAAGAGTCCCCTATTTGTTGTTCTGCTTAGGAAAGAAAACAGGACCACTTGGGATATTCCCTTTTTATGCGCCTAACATCCCACAAAAACCATTTATCCAAAAGAAACCCATTACAATGATCCCCACTCTCTGGTTCCAGGTCAACAGCTGCCGGCTGCTTCGAGCACAGGCCCGGGCCGTGGCCAATGAGTTCAAGAATCAGGAGCAGGACACCTGAGCATGCGATGAGCACGGTTTTGTAAGATCTGACCCCTGGCTTTTTGACTTGGCCCAAGTCGGGCTACAAGGGTTTCAATATGGGAATTCCCAACATTCGTGGTGCCACCGGTGAGGATTGAGTAAATCCAGTCCATACCATACCAACCCTCTAGTATATATTTCTGAAGAATCTTTTTGTTCTGACATTGGTCAAAATTCAAAACTGGTCCCGACAATGGTGGATCTGAATGTTGACTTTTGGTCATGCGTGGCGATGCTCCTACGCATACAATATATGGGCGTACTGATTTCGAAACATGGCCAACGCTTTGAGTTGACCGTGATATCACAAGTCTGAAAGGCTTGATTAGGAGATTCGTTGTGATCCGTGGGCCAGCTGGTTGAAAACACATAGAGTCAGCAAGTTTGCCAAAAGAAATAGGAATCAGCTAATTACTTTGAGTTTTCTCAGCACCAGCCAGGTACTCAATGTCAATCTGCTGAACTACTTCGTCAGCGTTTGGATGAAGTGTTTCTTAGTTCAACTATTGCCGGAAATGGGCCCCTGGATCCCTAACAATCTTCATAAGTTGGTTTGTGAACCCTCTAAATTTGCCGACAGCTCTCATCAAACGCACTCGAGATTCCAGTTGAAACCAGATTTGCAATCTAAGGCTTGCATTTGGTATCGGAAGTGGCTATCAATCAGTTCGGCATGCCCGATTGGTCGGTGAGATCTATGACTCTGATTTCCTAACGATGCTTGGTTGTGTGATATATTGGGATATGTTTCTTCCCCCAAATTGCGAACCAGCCCATAGAAATCTGTGAGCCCGAACTTTGATACCAGCAGTGCGTTCTCACCAGCCAGCATCCACCTGCCCAGGAACGAACGGGAACGTGGAGTCCACCAACGGGCTGTGAAGCAGGGGGTGTCACTGCCTTGTCAAGTGTCCTATAGGACAATCCCTATGAGAACATCTGCTGAAGACAACACGCTTCAGATGGTTGAATGGCCGTTTCTCTTGCCGGAAGATTTTGAACCCGGGTTCAATTTCGTTACATCTGTTGTGTTTTGGTTTTGGACCTTTCAAGAAATTACCAAAGTCCCAAATAAGAAATCTTATTCCCAACAAATGGTTCAATATCTAAGGCAAGAAGTCTTGTCGATGATGGGCACCTCCATGCCTTACTTGCTGATGCCTCATCACTCCCGGAGTATTGGGGTTCTATGAAGCAAGATTTTCCCAACCATCCAGTTTGCATGGACAGCCGGCAGTGGGGATCATCTCTTGGGTGCACATTCTATTGTAACTTGTTGGCAATTCGTATTGGTTTGTTTTGTATATCGGACAAATGATTTGACTCTTTAAGAAGGTTGGTAGAAAACATTTTTTGCCTCTGTCTTCAAATTGAAATCCCAGGTGATGAGATTGATGCCCTCAATGATAGCTGGATGTTTTTACTTTGGTCTTCAGACCACAGCCCTTATCTGACAAATTCGGTGTGCTCTCGTTGGCCAATTGCAGTGATACCCAAATCATTGTATTTGATGGGCGATGGTGATCTGAATCTGACCCTTGGTGCAGCTACACGTGAGATCGTGGCCTCATTCAACAAGTTGTCCACTAGCGGTATCAAAATCAGGGATGCACCATCGATGGGAAGATCTGTTGTCACTTAGATTGATGTGGGTGTTTTCTCAGTCTTTGTGTGCTCCCCCATATGTTTTATGTTTTGATTACCACCTACATTTTTTGGTTGGGAAATGGCACAAATCTCAGGTGGCATGCCTACGGCTTTACTGTATGGGATTTAGAGGCGACTGGAAGGCTTACCGTCAGGTGTTTAACCTATGCAGGCATTACAATACAGATGAGGCCTGGTTTCCAAGGACCAAACAATTATATATTGGGTTTTCCTATGTTTTCCTATTAATCCACGATTTTCAATCAAAATCGAGACCACATAGTATCAATATATGGGGATAATGATAACCTGCTTGCAACCCTGCAGATCTGTTGGATGTGCAAAGCGACTAAAGGAGGTTCGGACATGACAATGTGTTTTACCGACACCCGTCCCAACGCGGCTTGGCGTTCTACGTTTCTCCAGACTGATCCCTGGATGGTACAACCTGCTTACAGTGCCCTAGTTGGATTCGAACTGGGCATGTTGATGCCTGATCTCCTCCACGTATTTAATCTTGGAACTGCCAGAGATTGCGTCGCATGTATCTTGAAGATTCTGATCAAGTCTGGCCATGTTTTTCCAGGGGCAAACATCTCAGAACGGTTTCAGGCTGCCACAGTTTCCCTTCGTACTTATGCAAAGAGCCATGCACACTGCCTACGTCTTAAGAAACTCACCAAGAACAAGATCCAATGGAGTGGAAAAAAATACCCCGAGTTTAAGGGTTCTGGCTCGGATTGCCATGTGGTTTCAGTTTGGCTTGAAGAAACGCTTCAACCTTTTGCTGATCAATTCCCAGATTTGTGCACGCTTCTTTGGAGTGGCAATCGTGCGATGCGAGTTCTGTATGCTGCAGGTCGCTTTCTATCTCCCTCAGAACGCACTACGGTGCGAGTGCTTGGACGAATATATATAGATACATATTTGAAAGTGGCTAGGGAGAGTTTGGATCGACACGAGTTACTGTTCCGGGTACGGCCCAAAACACACAAATTGGACCACATTTGTGAATGTCGCTATGTCAGAAACCCCGCATTTTTCGCCACATGGATGGACGAGGACTGGCTCCGCAAAATTTCAAAGACAATCCAACTAACAAATTCAAAAACTGCGCAGCACCGTGTTTTAGAGCGGTGGCTAATGGCCATCCCTGTGAACTTGAAAAAAATGTCGGACGAACCCTCTGGCTGAGAAAAGTCCCAGCCCGGCCTTCAGGGAGACCATCACGGCTCCGTCGCATCGGTATTTGGGAAGGGATGTGTGATCTATGTTGGGATCATTTCTTTGACAGAATTCTGATTTGTTGGAATTTCTGAATGCTTGGTACATTGTTCTCCCAGTGGGATGTGCCAATGGTATGTGGCTGTTTTTTGGGAGAGATTTTGCACCACAAATTTTCCGTGGAATCTTACATTCAAATACAAACAATTACTGATACATCTTCAGTCCTCAGACATCTTAAAACTTAAAAGGTGGAGAGGCGTCGAAGCAGCGAATACCAATTCCAGGTCCATGTCATGTTGAAACAAACAGGTCCCCAAAATGGGATTGGTTTATACAAAGAAATATTTATCTTTATATATTCCTTATAATACCTGGTAAACAGACCATAATATGTAGGTCTGTTTACATAAATATTTTTTTTGGCCCAAGAGCGCAGCGCAGTTGTTGTGCTGCGCTTACAATTCAGACAATTCACAAGTAAGCTTGTGAAAACCTTGAAAGCCGTGAAAAGCGTGAAAACCGTGAAAAACGTGAATTTTCACCATTTGGCCGTGGAAACGCGGTTTGGCCGTGGAAACGCGGTTTGGCCGTGGAAACGCGGTTTGGCCGTGGAAAGTTTTTTTCGTGCACGAGAGCGGTTTGTATACTTTTTTGTGTACGAATGGTTCCCCAGGTAGATCACCAATAGGAGTTTCAATCCCTTATGGAAATACATAGATGGCCATTCTTCCCCAACAGGAATGAAATCGAGTTCCTTCACCTTCCGATCACAANCGAATCCGGGTGACCATAAAGTGCTTTGACTAGCAAAACTACCGGTCTACGGAATTTCCGGAAATCAACATCATCAGGCCATGCATCCTCCGGGAGTTCAATCCAGCATGGTGGCCCAGTCAACTTTGCTTGAATATATGCTTGAATTGCGTCTGCAAGCTTCACATCGTTCCCAGGCAAACATCCATAAAAATCAGCCCACCGAGATGCCTCAAAAGTAGCTGGTGAATTCCCGAGGTCCTGGAAGAATGCTGCCTCCCAGAACTGGTTCTTGACTTGGTTCCCCAGCAGGACACCTCTTCCNAGATGCCTCAAAAGTAGCTGGTGAATTCCCGAGGTCCTGGAAGAATGCTGCCTCCCAGAACTGGTTCTTGACTTGGTTCCCCAGCAGGACACCTCTTCCCTTGAACTTTCTGGTGGGATGCCCCTTAGGCAACTGGAAGTTCTTCTCAACACAAATTCCATGAACTCTAGCCATGTGTNTTCTTCTTTGCCTCCTTCTCTTTCTTCTTCTCTTCCTTGGTCTTGGAGGTCTTCTCAGCATCCTTGATCTTCCTTTCCATTTTGCTGCGCTCTCGTGCAACATCAGCTTCCATCTCCTGAACTCGAATGATCTCTTTTCTTGTCTCATGAGGAACTTTCTGCCATTCAGTTGGAGTATATTTGGCAGGTCTTGGAGAGTCTCGAACAATCTTATATCCTCTTTCATCCACTCGATAAAGACGTCCGATCTTGTCGATCTTGACTCTCTCTCCATCATCGTTCAGGTATACAATATTGTCTCCTTTCGTACCCTCCAGATAATGTTCAATCATACTCTCAGGAACGATCACTCTGTCAGGTTTTGATGATGAACCAGGATCTGGCCGTTCAAGGCCCGGTGGTGGTGGTAGATCGGCACGTCTCGCTGCATCCTCAACGCCCATGAATTCAAGTTCTTCGACTTCTGCCATGATTGATGGATCAACACCAGATTTACTCCCACCATCCGGTCCATCTCCTCCACCATCTCCTTTATCATCATCACCTGCATTGTCATCGTCCTGATCATCATCGTCATCATTGTCATTTCCAGTTCCAGGAGGAGGCAAGGGCAGATAATCAGGACTTCCTTCAAGTCGGTCCTTCTCTTTGAGGCCCTCAATGGTGACGTTGATTTTCTCATAGTTCTCCTTGCACGGGAATTCCAATGGTTCTCTCAACTCTACACGCTCTGTGTAATGTGGTGTCTTGAGCTTGGGAATTGGCTTGCCAGCATTGTATGCAAGGCTTTGTTTGGACCAGTCAGTCAATGCCCACACACGGTATTTCCTTGACCAATGCAATCCAGGTCCAAGTTCATAACCAGCA